>PJEN01008301.1:0-89512 GCA_004024605.1 Pteronura brasiliensis
TGCTGAGCAGAGAGCCCGATGTGGGGCTCGATCCCAGGACCCTGGGATCACGACCTGAGCCGAAGGCAGAGGCTTTAACCCACTGAGCCACCCAGGTGCCCCGGTTTGAGACTTTTTTTTTAAAGATTCTATTTATTTATTTGACAGACGAAGATCACAAGTAGGCAGAGAAGCAGGCAGAGAGAGAGGAGGAAGCAGGCTCTCCGCAGAGTGGAGAGCCCGACGCGGGGCTCGATCCCAGGACCCCAGGACCATGACCCGAGCTGAAGGCAGAGGCCTTAACCCACTGAGCCACCCAGGCGCCCCGGGTTTGAGACTATTTAAATGAAAAGCCATTTAACCTCACGGACCCCATTTACCAATTGTTTCCCAAGGTGAATGTGGAATCACACAGAGAATTAAACTAGCTCTGAACACCTCTGGGAACTCACTGAAAGATCCATCTCTTGCTTCAGGAGATTCTGCACAAAATCCTGCTCTTGACTTAGACATTGTGAAGTGCATGAAGAGGGCCATGTGGCAAGGAATGACAGGCAGCCTCCTGGAGCTGTATGACTCCTGGCCTAGAGTCAGCAAGGAAACAGAAAGAGACTTGAGACCTGCCAACAAGGAAGCTTGTTAGGAGGTTTGGAAAAGAACCAAAGCCTCAGATGAGTTCACAGTCCCAGCTGATACTTTGATTTCAGCCTAGTGAGACCCTAAGTGCAAGACTCAGTTAATCCATGCTCAGAATCCTGACAACACAAAAACAGAGATCGCTGGCTTGCGCAGTTAAAAGAGTTTGCAAGTGTTGATCTGAGGGCCCTGGATTTGAGCCCCACACTGGGTGTAGAGATCACTAAAAAAATAAATAAGCTTAAAAATCTGAGATAATTTATTGTTTTAACCTAAGTTTCATAATTATGGGGCGCCTGGGTGGCTCGGTGGGTTAAGCCTCTGCCTTCAGCTCAGGTCATGATCTCGTAGTCCTGGGATCAAGCCCCGCATTGGGCTCTCTGCTCAGCGAGGAGCCTGCTTCCTCCTCTCCCTCTCTGCCTGCCTCTCTGCCTACTTGTGATCTCTGTCTGTCAAATAAATGAATAAAAAAAGGATTCTCTAAGTTTCATAATTATTCATAAATCATGGCAAAATAAATTTGTGTTACAGAGGTCATATACTAGCAAACTGTAGTAATACTCAAATTTGGTGGGGAGGGGATTATGCAGGCTTGGTCTCAGAATATTTAGCCTCGGTATTAACAGATGATGATTTTAAGGGCATTTTAAGCAGAGGGAAGAGCTGAAAAGAGGGAGACTAAAAAAATGCAGGGCATGTTTGATGCCTGGCTAATTTATCTGTGAGTATTGTATAATGAGAGTTAACGCCAGAACAGGTAGGTTGGGGCCAAAATGTGGAGAGTTGTAGAAGTTGGGCTGACAACAATTTTTATTCTAGGAGCCACAGAGTTTTTTTTTAATGCAGGAGATAACATCACATCTCTATTTGAGCAGTTTGGGTCATTTGTGAGATGAGGCTGTAGAGGGTTAGACTAGGGCTCTCTTGGATGAAAAGGGTTGGAAGAAGTATACATTTTCTTCATATCATTCAAATTTTTTTCTCATATCTATTCTACCTACATCTATCCCATTTACAGCTCTCCAACAGAAGCCTTTACCGAAGTTCTGCTGGTCTGAAGTTCTCACACAGACAGGAAGTTGTAGAATGCTGTTGAGCACAACAAGATGTTACTGCTCTTGAGATGAAAAAAGAAAGCAAGACTTCCCCAGTTGTTCTAGCTCATGTTGATTTTTCTTATTTCTGGATTCCTGAATGACAGTTCTTCCTATACCACTGTCTTCTGTACCCCTGGTCTTCAGGTTTGGGCAGGTGTAGAATCAGGGCTGTGTGTTGCACAACTCTAAGAAGGAGCCATTCATACTGTAATTCAGTGAATATTGTTTCCTGGAGTCAGATACTGTGGTAGCTCTGGGATGCATGATGTTCTTTGTGAAAACACCATTAAATATTATTTCCCATTTTTTCATTAAAAAATTAAAATTTTTTTAAAAAGATTTTATTTATTTGACAGAGATTACAAGTAGGCAGAGAGGCAGGCAGAGAGGAGGAAGCAGGCTCCCTGCTGAGCAGAGAGCCCAATGCAGGGCTTGATCCCAGGACCCTCAGATCATGACTTGAGCCAAAGGCAGAGGCTCAACCCAGTGAGCCACCCTCGTGCCCCCATTTTTTCATTTATTACTGGATTTGGTTCATATCTATTTCTTAGGTTTGTTTTCTAGCTGACAAGAGGTAGCAAATGACACAGATTTAATGAAAATGATTGTTTAACTTTCTGTGGACCTCCCACCAGGAGTTTGTAGATTATTTCAAAGTGTTTTTTTTTTTTTTTTTTAGGTTTTATTTATTTATTTGACAGGGAGATAGAGAGCACAAGTAGGCAGAGCAGCAGGCAGAGGGAGAGGGAGAAGCAGGTTCTCAGTGGGCCAGGAGCACAGCTCCATCTCAGTACCCTGGGATCATGACCAAAGCTGAAGGCAGACAACCGACTGAGCCACCCAGATACCCCTAATTCAAGGGGTTTTGAAAGTTATCTATGAAGAACAGTTAAGTTTTATGCTTTAAAGCTAATCTTAAAAGTGGTGTGAGCATATTTGTGATTTGAATTGTCTGTGCCTTGAAATACTTATTTGTAAATGGTTTTACTCTACTTTGTATCATTTTTAGATGTTTTCTTAGTCTGTATTAGACATTTTTGTCAGTCTTTTTTCTGATTAATGACCTAGATGAGGTTTGATATTTCAGAAATTTACCTCACTTTGTTGTTTGTGAGCCTTGGTTCAGAGTTAGGATTACTATATTATTTTTCACTCTTTTGAGATTTATTTATTATCGAAGATTGGTTAACATACAGTATTGTATTAGTTCCAGTTGTACCATACAGCTATTCAGTAGCTAGCTATCAATTTATTAATTTGAAAAAAGATCTTATTTATTTATTTGACAGAGACAGAGACAGCGAGAGAGGGAACACAAGCAGGGGGAGAGGGAAAAGCAGGCTTCCTGCTGAGGAGGGAGCCTGATGTGGGGCCTGATCCCAGAACCCTGGGATCATGACCTGAGCCGAAAGCAGAGGCTTAACAACTGAGCCACCCAGGCGCCCCGCAATTCAATATTTATACATTTTGAAATGCATATAATTTGTCATACAAAGTTTTTACAATATCATTGACTGTATCCTCTATGCTCTACATTATATCCCTGTGTCTTATTTACTTTACAACTGGAAGATTTTACCTCATATTCATTTCACATACTTGGTCTGCCCCCCCTCCCCCGCCCTTCCTGCTGGCAACCATCAGCTTGTTTAAATCTGTGGGTTTGTTTCTGTTTGTTGGTTGGGAGATCATACAGTATTTGTTTAGCATAATACCGTTTTGGTCCATACATATTGAAATTTAAAATAAATGTATTTAGTTACAGTAAATGTAACAGATTTCCTTCATTTTGCAAAAGTTTTATGAATTATTTAAATTACAGAAGTAATATTAATTTGGAAAAAATCACTTACTCTACTGTTTTTTTTTTTTTTAAGATTTTATTTATTTATTTGATAGAGATCACAAGTAGGCAGAGAGGCAGGCAGAGAGAGAGGAGGAAGCAGGCTCCCTTCGAGAGCCTGATGTGGGGCTCTATCCCACAACCCTGGGATCATGACCTGAGCTGAAGGCAGAGGCTTTAACTCACTGAGCTACTCAGGCTCCCCTCATTGACTCTACTGTTTGACACAATGTAAACGTTTTGGGATATTTCCTTCTAGTCTTTTTTTTTTTTTTAAATAATTTTATTTATTATTTATTTGACAGACAGAGATCACAAGCAGGCAGAGAGGCAGGCAGAGAGAGAGGAAGGGAAGCAGGCTCCCTGCTGAGTAGACAGCCTGATGCGAGGTCTATCCCAGGACCTGGACCATGACCGGGGCAGAAGGCAGAGGCTTTAACCCACTGAGCCAGCCAGGCGCCCCTCCTTCTAGTCTTTGATATGTTTTCTTCTGCGTGGTTGTAATTAGTCTCTCAGTTTCTATTCTGGTTTTTCATGTTAAAAAATACTTCTATGTGTCATTTTGTGGTGTTGCTAATAGTAACCCTTTTTTATGGCTGAAGAATATTCCATTATGTGGTTATGTCGTAAATGCTCAACAGTATTAAAATGAGAAACTTAAAATGGCCACTAATGCTATAGTGACTATCTTTTTATTTTCTACTTATGCACAGCCCTGGTACCTCACTCCATTATTTTCATTTAGAAGTTTATTTAAAAAATTCCCATGCATGGGGCACCTGGGTGGCTCAGTGGGTTAAAGCCTCTGCCTTCCGCCCGGGTTGTGATCCCAGCGTCCTGGGATCGAGCCCCACATCGGGTTCTCTGCTTGGTGGGGAGTCTGCTTCCCTCTCTCTCTGCCTGCCTCTCTGCCTACTTGTGACCTGTCAAATAAATAAATAAAATCTTTAAAAAAAAATTCCCATGCAGTAAAAAATTAACCTTTTTGTTACACAGTTGTGTGAATTTGTAACCACCACCACTATAGTCAGGTACAAGCCAGGAAACTCTTCTCTTGCCGTTCTGCTGTAATTACCCTCCACTTGCCCCTGACCCTTGGCTACCAATGATATGTTCTTCATTACTAGTTTTGTTTTTCTGAGAATGTTATATAAATGCTATAATTTAGCATATGACCATTTGAGACTGGTTTGTTTAATTCACTCTAATGCCTTTGAGGTTCATCTGTGTTGTTTTGTGTATTAATAGTTCATTCCTTTTTATTGCTGAATGGTATTTCATTGTGCTAATGTATAATGGTTTAGCCCATTCACTGTTGAGGAATCGTTTGTGCTTTTGGCAAATAAGAATGGAGTTGCAGTAAATATTTGTGGGCAGATTCTCCTTTGAACGTTAAGTTTTCATTTTTTCAGGGTAAATATCCAGAAGTGGGATTGATGCATAATTGGTAAGTGTATATCCAGCTTTGTAAGAAACTGGGAAGCTTTCAGAGTGGCTGCATTCTCACCAGCAGTCTGTTTGAAATGTAGTTTTTTTTTTTTTAAAGCATTTTTTTTTAAAGATTTTATTTATTTATCAGAGAGAGAGAGGGAGCACAGGCAGACAGAATGGCAGGCAGAGGCAGAGGGAGAAGAAGGCTCCCTGCAGCGCAAGGAGCCCGATGTGGGACTCCATCCTAGGATACTGGGATCATGATCTGAGCCGAAGGCAGCTGTTTAACCAATTGAGCCACCCAGATGTCCCGAAATGTAGTTGTTTTTCACCCTCACCAGTGCTTGGTACTGCCAGCGTTTTTTTTTTTTTTTTTTTTTTTTTAAAGATCTTATTTATTTATTTATTTATTTGACAGAGATCACAAGTAGGCAGAGAGGCCTGCAGAGGGAGAGGGGGAAGCAAGCTCCCTGCTGAGCAGAGAGCCCGATGTGGGGCTCGATCCCAGGACCCTGGGATCATGACCTGAGCCGAAGGCAGAGGCTTAACCCACTGAGCCACCCAGGTGCCCCGTCAGCATTTTTTAATTTTAGCTTTTTTTTTTAAGAGATGTATTTTATTTATTTTTTAAGATTTTTTTTTAAGATTTTATTTACTTATTTGACAGAGAAAGATCACAAGTAGGCAGAGAGGCAGGCAGAGAGAGAGAGAGAGAGAAGAGCAGGCTCCCCGCTGAGCAAAGAGCCTGATATGGGGCTTGGTTCCAGGACCCTGAGATGATGACCTGAGCCAAAGGCAGCAGCTTAACCCACTGAGCCACCCAGGTGCCCCTTTTAAGAGATTTTATTTGAGAGAGAGAAAAAGAGAACATGAGCAGGAAGAGGGGTAGTGAGAGAGGGAGAAACAGACCCCAGACCCCCCCCACCTCCAGCAGGGATGCCGCAAATGATCCCAGGACGCTGAGAGCCAAAGGCAGACAGACACTTAACCCACTGAGCCACCCTGGCACCCCTGTTTCAGCCATCCTGATAAATGTGTAATGGTAAATCATAGTGATTTTGATTTCCCTATAGCTTATGTCGTTGAGCATCCTTTTTTTTTTTTTAAATTTTATTTTTTATTTAAAAAAGAGAGACACAGCGAGAAGAGGGTACACAAGCAGGGGGAGTGGGAGAGGGAGAAGCAGGCTTCCCGCTGAGCAGGGAGCCTGTTGCGGGGCTTGATCCCAGGACCCCAGGATAATGACTTGAGCTGAAGGCAGCCGATGAACGACGGAGCCATCCAGGCACACCAGAGCGTCTTTTTTTTTTTTTTTTTTTTTTTTTTTAAACTGAACTAAGTATCTTTATTGGGGAAAGCCAGGATTATAAGGGACAACTTAAGAGTTGGCATTGGGACCCTTTTTCTTGCCAAAGATGGGCACAGTGTTGACAAAGCGCTGGTTGTGTTGCATCTGCCACTTGGCTAGCCTGTCTTCTTCTTTTTCTCTTGTTGGGCCACCTTGGGAGTCTGCCCTCTTACTTTCCCAGCACGGGCCAGGGAACCATGGACTTCACCTCCAAGTGTGCATCCAGTTACTTCCAGGGTGGTCAGAGCCTCTACTCCACACTGACCCAGGGTAGCCTCATGGTCTCAAGGCATGCCTGCCAGGAACAGTACTTGATCTCGTGGGAACAGTGCCCTCCCGCGAGGCTCCATGAGCCTTGATCTGGGCGACTGTCTCCTGCCAAGTCACCCTGAGGGTGTGTAGCTCCTGGGTGCAGACAAAGAGCTGCATGTCGGAGACAGGACTGCGTCCAGGGCAGCTGCTACCGTAAAAAGGGAGTCATGAACGAGGAAGAAACAAGGGTGCTGTGTCCTCACTGCCTACTGTGCTCCATGTCACTCTCGAACATCTTTCCACGTGCTATTTTCCAAATCTCTATCGACTTTGGTGAAGTGTCTGTTTAAGTCTTCTGCCCACTGTTTAAGTGGCTTGTTTATTGTTCTGCTGATGGTACTTGAGAATTCTGTATGTATTCTGGGTACAAATCCTTCGCTGGATATGATTTGCAGATAATATTTTTTTTTCTTCTAGTTATAGGGGAAACCATACCGTCTTCGATTGTTAAGTGTACTAGCTATAGGTTTTTTGTAAACACTTACTGTCAGGTTCAGGAAGCTTCCTTTTATCTTTAGTTTACTAAGAGTTTTTGTTATGAGTGGATGTTGAATTTTGTCTGATGCTTTTTCTGACTCAGTTGCCAAAATCATTTGCTTTAAAGTTTTAGACTGTTATTATGGTGGATGACATTGATTTTCAAATTTTGAATTGGCTCTGCAATCCTTGGGGAAAAAATAATTCACATGGTGGTCATGGTGTATTATGCTTTTTATATATAATTTTTATATAGCTGGATTTGCTAATATTTCTTTGAGGACGTTCACAGTTCTGTTCATGAGGGATATTAATCTATAGTTTTCTTCTATCATCTGCGTCTGGGTTTTGATATCGGGATAATCCTGGTCTCATAAAAATCAGTTGAGAAGTCTTCCTCCCCTATTCTTTTATCATCATTCCTAGATCAGTATTTGTGGATTCACCTATTGCTAAAATTTACTCCTTTGTTGTTTCTTCTTCTTCTTCTTCTTCTTTTTTAAAATTTATTTATTTGACAGAGAGATAAGTAGGCAGAGAGAGAGAGGGGGAAGCAGGCTCCCTGCTGAGCAGAGAGCCCCATGTGGGATGGACCCCAGGACCCTGGGATCATGATTTGAGCCAAAGGCAGAGGCTTTAACCCACTGAGCCACCCAGGTGCCCCTATTTTTATTATTTTAAAAAATATTTTATTTTGTTTGTTAGAAAGAGAGAGCAAGAAGACTGAAACAGGGAGCAGGAGAGGGAGAAGTGGAAGAGCAAGAGGGAGAAGCAGGCTCTCAGCTGAGCAGGGAGCCTGATGCAGAGCTCGATCCCAGGACCCTGGGAGAATGATCTGAACCAAAGGCAAACACTTAACTGACTGAGCCACCCAGGTGCCCCTTATTTTTTATTTTTAGGGAGTGTGAGCAGCCTGGTAGGGAGGGAGACAGAGGGAGAGGGAGTCTTAAGTAGGCTGTGATGTAGGGTGTAGGGCTTGATTTCACGACCCTAAGATCATGACCTGAGCTGTAGTCAAAAGTCAGAAGCTTAATAGACTAAGCCACCCAGACACCCCCTAAAGTTACACCTAACACTGGAAACATTACTTGTGTCATTTTTGTGGTCATCCATGGACGTGGACGGTGTGGCAAAAAATTTGACTCACCCGATGTGGATATTCCCACCTGAGGTCTCTGCTTTGCTTCCTTGTTTCACCTCTCATAGTGAAAATGTGTCCTTTTTGTGGCCTATTTAGAGCCTTGGCTTTTGCATTTTTGTTGGCGCTCTCACTGTTTAAAATGGCCCCCAAGTGTAGTGCTGAAGTACTATCTGGTATTTATTTATTTATTTATTTAAAAGATTTTATTTATTTATTTGACACTGAGAGAGAGATTACAAGTAGGCAGAGAGGCAGGCAGAGAGGGAGAATCTGCAGGCTCCCCTCCAAACAGAGAGCCTGATGTGGGGCTTGATCCCAGGACCCTGAGATCATGAACTGAGCCAAAGGCAGAGGCTTAATCCACTGAGCCACCCAGGCACCCCACTATCTAGTATTCTTAAGTTGAAGAAAACTGTTAAAAAAAAAAAAAAAAAAGGCAGAAAGCTGCGATGTTCCTAATCGAGAAAATTGCCCGTGTTAGATAAGCTTTATTTAGGCATGAGTTTTACAGTGCTGTTGGCCATGAGTTCATTGTTAATGCATTATTAACATGTATTAAATAAAATATCTTCAAATAGGGTGCCTGGGTGGCTCAGTGGCTGACTTCTTTCATGTAAGATAATGTTTTCAAAGTTCATCTGTATTGTAGCATGTGTCCTTTTTATGGCTGAGTAATATTTCGTCATATGGATATATTCCCTTTTATCTGTTCATTAGTTGATAGCCACTCGGGTTGTTGCCACTATTTGGCTACTGTGAATAATGCTGCTGTGAACATTTCATGTACAACTTTTTGTACCAGCAGTGCTAACCCTTTTCCAGCCCACATTTCCCTGCCGCGTGTGGTTGCTGGAGACAACACTCCCGCGCCGCAGAGTGTGCTGACGATGCCAGCAGAAGAGAGGACTTTGTGCAGAGGGAGCAAAATTGAAAAATAACCAAAACACTTCTTTTTAGTTTTTAAATTCTTTTTGTTACATATCTAGGAGTGGAATTGCTAGGTTGTTAGCTCTATGTTTAACTTTTGGGGAGTCTCCAAACTGTTTGCCAAACTGTTTGCCATCTATTTGTTTACATTGTTACCAGCAGTATTTGAGGATTCTAATATCTTCACATCCTTGCCAACCCTTGTAGTTTTCCTCTTTTTTTTTTCTTTTAATAATCATAGCCATTCTAGTGGATGTGAACTGGTAGCTCATTGTGGTTTTGATTTGTATTTTCCTAATGAATAAATGATATTATTCATATGTGTGTGTGTGTGTGTGTGTGTGTGTGTTTTAAGATTTCATTTATTTATTTGACAGATCACAAGTAGACTGAGAGGCCGGCAGAGAGAGGGAGGAAGCAGGCTCCCTGCTGAGCAGAGAGCCCGATGGGGGTCTCAATCCCAGGATTCGGGGATCATGACCTGACCTGAAGGCAGAGGCTTTAACCCACTGAGCCACCCACACTCCTCTCATGTGCTTTTTTGAAAGGTGCTTTTTACAGCATCCTTTCATCTGTTTACTGACCACTGTCCATCTTCTTTGGAGAAATGTCTATGCATATCCTTTGCCAATTTTTTTTTCCTTTGCCCGTTTTTTAATTGGGATATTTGTCATTTGTTGGTTCATAAGAATTCTTTGTATATATTGCATAGAAGTCTCTCTTCCTTTTTTTAAAGATTTTATTTATTTATTTATTTATAAAGAGTTTATTTATTTATTTGACAGACGGAGATCACAAGTAGGCAGAGAAGCAGGCAGAGAGAGAGGAGGAAGCAGGCTCCCTGCCGAGCAGAGAGCCGGATTCGGGGCTCGATCCCAGAACCCTGGGATCACAACCTGAGCCGAAGGCAGAGGCTTTAACCCACTGAGCCACCCAGGCGCCCCTTATTTATTTATTTGACAGGCAGAGAGGCAGGCAGAGAGAGGGGAAGGGAAGCAGGCTTCCTGCTGAGCAGAGAGCCCAATGCAGGCCTGGATCCCAGGACCCTGGGATCATGACCTGAGCCGAAGGCAGAGGCTTAACCCACTGAGCCACCTAGGCGCCCCTTCTTTTACTTTCTTGATCTGTGACATACAAAAATTTAAATTTTGAGTAAAGGTTTTGTCCCTCCCCCCAATCATTAGTTAATTTCTGTTTTTCTGTTTTCATGTTCACTTCCTCTTCTGCTGTTGATTCATTCAGTGAGGTGTTTTTTTGTTTGTTTTGGTTGTTTTTCAGTTTTAAAATTTCCATTTGGTTCTTCTTTATATTCTACTTTGTATCTTCCTCTTCCTTCAAGAGTGTTTTACCTTTACTTGGAGCATTTTTATAATAACTGCTTTTAAGTCTTTGAAACATTTCCCTCATCAGCGTTATCTTTTTGCTTCTGTCTTTTGATTTTCTTTCCCAAACAAGTTGAGATTTTTCTGGGTCTTGCTATACCAAGTAAATTTATTTATTTATTTTTAAAAAAATATTTTATTTATTTATTTGACAGACAGAGATCTTCAGTAGGCAGAGAGGCAGGCAGAGAGAGAGGGGGAAGCAGGCTCCCTGCTGAGCAGCGAGCCCTATGTGGGCCTTGATCCCAGGACCCTGAGATTATGATCTGAGCTGAAGGCAGAGGCTTAACCCACTGAGCCATCCAGATGCTCCAATACCAAGTAAATTTAGATTGTAATTGATACTCTGTGTCTTGTTTAAATTTTATGGAGAATGTTAATAGTTTCATTTTAGCGAAAAGTTGACTGAATTGTGTTTAGGCTTCAAGTTTTCACCAGCCTTCTGTGGGTTGTTTTAATGTCAGTTAAGTCTTCAAAGACTTTTAACTGCTATTTGAATTTGTCCTTTGTGTGAACCATCATAGCATTTGGGATTTGGGTGGTGGGTTGTGAAACTATGGCCTGTAGGCCAGATCCAGTTCACTGCCTATTTATAAATAAGATTTTATTGGAACACAGCCATGCCCACTTGTTTGTGTTTTTTGTGACTGCTTTCATACTTTAGTGGTCACAGTTGTGACATAGAATGTTGGGACTACAGAACCTAAAATATTTATTGTTTGGCCCTTCATAGAAAAGTTTTGCTGGCCCTATTCTATCCTATAGTTCTGTTCTCTGAGTCTGTCTATGCTGTTTCAGTATCCAGTCCACGCACACATGTAACTCAGGTGTTAGTTGAGGAGTTCGTTCACAACTTTAAGGGGTCACTTTCTTCAGTTCTTTTGTTTGATTCCTTGGGACTCCGGTTTCTCATCTTTGGCTGGAAATTTTCTTTATTCCACTCTGTTTTTCCTGCAGCTATGTCCCCTTTGGGCCAAGCAGCAGGAGATGAGAGGTTAAAAGAGCAATGGGGTTTGTCTCATTCTCTTGGTACCATAACACCTCTGGTAAGAAGGGGAAGGTTTCCTCCTTTCAGAGTTTTAGGCACCTACTTGACTCTGGGGCTGTTGTTGCCACAGAATTACTTGGGGTTTGAGGTATGAGAGAAGAAGGAAAATTAAAAATGAAAGAAAGACAGAAAATGGGGAAATTCTTACTTTGTTGCTGAGCATTAGGAAACTCCATCCTAATGGAACCATCTACACTGATGCCTATATCCACGTGTTGGGCTTTGTTGAGTTCAGATTGAGAGACAGTGGAGGGAAATATTTGCTAAACTCATTGCCAGTTGGTGGTATTTTGAAGTCTGGTCTTCTCCAGGCTGTCTGCTACCATTCACTTTGTTGTATTTGATTTTTTTTTTTCAAGATTTTATTTATTTACTTGACAGATAGAGATCACAAGTAGGCAGAGAGGCAGGCAGAGAGAGAGGAGGAAGCAGGCTCCCTGCTGAGCAGAGAGCCCAATGCGGGGCTCGATCCCAGGACCCTGGGATTATGACCTGAGCCAAAGGCAGAGGCTTTAACCCACTGAGCCACCCAGGCGCCCCTGATTTGTTAATATTTTGTTAAGGATTTTTTGCATCTATGTTAATGAGATATTGATCATTAGCTTTTTTTCGGTTCTGGTTTTGGTATTAGAGTATTGCTGGCCTCAGAATGAGGAAGTACTCCTGCTTCTGTCTTCTGGAAAGGATTGTAGAGAATTGGTGTAATTTCTGCCTTAAATGTTTGGTGGGGTGTCTGGATGGCACAGTTAGTTAAGTTCTGACTCTTGGTTTCGGCTCAGGTCTTGATCTCAGTGTTGTGAGATTGAGCCCTGTGTACAGCTCAGCGTTGAGTACAGAGTCTGCTTAAGATTCTTGCTCTCCCTCTACCCCTCCTCTCTCTCTCGAATTGCCTGGTGTTTTCTGTTTTGGAAGGTCATTCATTCATTCATTCTTTAGGATTTTACTTATTTATTAGAGAGACAGAGACAGAGACAGAGATAGTGAGAAGAGAGCATGAGCATAGAGGAGAGAGAGAGAAGCAGGCTCCTGCTGAGCAGGGAGCCCAACGTGGGGCTCTGTCCCAGGACCCTGGGATCATGACCTCAGCTGAAGGCAGACACTTTAACCTACTGAGCCACCCAGGCACCCCTATTCTATTTCTTTAAAAGATACAGGCCGATTCAGATTGTCTTTTTCTTCTTGCTGTGTTTTGACAGATTATGCCTTTCAGGGAATAGGTCCATTTCATCATCTAGGTTATCAAATTTGTGGGCATTGAGTTGTTCATTACGTTCTTTTATTATACTTTCAGTGTCCATCGGATCTGTAATGATGTCCTCTCTTTCACTTAGGATACTAATAATTTGTGTCTTCTTTTCTTAGCCTTAGGTTTATTGATTTATTGATTTTTCAGAGGACCAGCTTTTGGTTTTACTGATTTTCTCTATGATTTCCTGTTTTAAGTTTCACAGATTATTGCTCTCATTTTTATTACTTCTTGTCTCTCTCTTTTTTTAAAGATTTTATTTATTTATTTGATAGAGATCACAAGTAGGCAGAGAGGCAGGCAGAGAGAGAGGAGGAAGCAGGCTCCCCGCTGAGCAGAGAGCCCGATGTGGGGCTCGATCCCAGGACTCTGGGATCATGACCTGAGCCGAATGGCAGGTAGAGCAGGCCAACCAGTCAGAGGGAGAAGCAGGCTCCCCACAGAGGAAAGAGCCAGAAGTGGGACTCAGTCCCAGGTCCCTGGTACTAAGGGGAGCTAAGGGCAGACACTTAACCGACTGAGCCCCCCAGGCACACCTCATTTCTATTATTTGTTCTACTTATGTTTACTTTGCTCTTTTTCTGGTTTCCTAAGGTAGACGCTTAGATTATTAATTTTAGATCTTTTTTCCCTAGTGTATGAATGTATCCATTCAGTGCTGTAAATTTCTTTCTTTTTTTATAAAAAAAAAAAAAAGATTTTATTTATTTATTTGACAGAGAGGGATCACAAGTAGGCAGAGAGGCAGGCAGAGAGATAGAGGAGGAAGCAGGCTCTCCGCTGAGCAGAGAGCCCGATGCGGGACTCGATCCTAGGACCCTGAGATCATGACCTGAGCCGAAGGCAGAGGCTTAACCCACTGAGCCACCTAGGCGCCCAGTGCTGTAAATTTCTAAGTGCTGCTTTTCCTGCATTTTGAAATTTTGATTACTTGTATTTTCATTTTCATTTAGTTCATAATATTTTAAAATTTCTTCTGAGATTTCTTCTTTAACCTACGTATTGTTTAAAATTATGTTGTTTAGGGGCACCGGGGTGGCTCAGTTGGTTACGCGACTGCCTTTGGCTCAGGTCGTGATCCTGGAGTCCGGGGATCGAGTCCCACATTGGGCACAATGCTCGTCAGGAAGTCTGTTTCTGCTGCTGACCTGTCTCCTCTCACGCTCTCTCTCTCTCATTCTCTCTCTCTCTCTCAAATAAATAAATAAAATCTTTAAAAAATATATGTTGTTTAATCTCCATGTATTTTAGAGACTCTCTAGCTGTCTTTTTTTCTTAATAGTTGTGTTTGTGTGTCTGTGTGTGGTTTTTTTTTTTTTTTAGGTTTTATTTTCTTATTTTTTTTTAACTTATTTTTTATTTTTTAAGTGAGGTCTAGACTCAACATGGGGCTTGAATTTACAACCCCAAGATGAAGAGTTGCATGCTTTACTTACTGTGCCAGCTAGACGTATCTTTAGCTATCTTTCTGTTATTGATTTCTAGTTTAATTGTGGCCCAAGGACAGATGTAGCATGATTTCTCTTCTTTTAAATTTATTAAGGTGTATTTTATGACTGAACAACGTGCTGTATTTTGGTGCACGCTCCATGTGAGCATGAGAAGAAGCCATTTTCTTTGCAGAGTCCTCAGCTGCTCCTTTCATTCTGCTCAAGTTTTATAGCTACATTCCAGTGGGAGTGACAGGCTGGAATATATTTACCTCATCTTACCTGGAATTGGGATGCATCCCTATTTTTGGAATATTTCCTTTAAGGAGATTAGAAATGTGGTTGGTAATAATCTGCTCTTTGACTTTCTGTTTTTTTTTTTTTAAGGATTGTGCCAATTTTTATTGATTGCTCCTAGGAATGTATGGGATCACCAGTTTTGCCACATATTGGATATTATGGCTTCTTGGTAGTTATAAGATAGCTGGGAAGTTCAGATTAAATAATATTGCCTTACATGGCTAGAAAAGCTTAAAATATAAGTGATTAAACACATATATCAGCCTGAAGTTTTCTTCTATAAAATTCAGTGTTGGGTTTGCTTGTTTTTAAGATTTTATTTATTTGACAGAGAGAGACACAGCGAGAGAGGGAACACTGGGAAGGGGGGAGAAGCAGGCTTCCCTACAGGCAGGGAGCCCGATGTGGGGCTCCATCCCAGGACCCTGGGACCACATGACCTGAGCCGTAAGCAGATGCTCAACTGACTGAGCCACGCAGGCACCCTTTTTCTTTTTTTTTTTTAGTTTTTAAAAAATATTTTATTTATTTATTAGAGAGCTCGCTCGCACACAGGAGCAGGGGGGAGGGGTAGAGAGAGAGGGAGAAGCAACCTCTGCTGAGCAAGGAGCCCACAGTGAGGCTGGATCCCAGGACCCTGGCAACATGACCTGAGCTGAAGGCAGATACTCAACCAACTGAGCTACCCAGGCACCCATTAACTATATTCTTTTTTTTTTTTTTAAAGATTTTATTTATTAATTTGACAGACAGAGATCATAAGTAGGCAGAGAGGCAGGCAGAGAGAGAGGGGAGGGGTAAGCAAGCTCCCTGCTGAGCAGAGAGCCCGATGTGGGACTCTATCCCAGGACCCCGGGATCATGACCCGAGCCGAAGGCAGAGGCTTTAACCCACTGAGCCACCTAGGCACCCAACTATATTCTTTTATTGTGACCCCTTTCTTCCTTTACCAGCTCCCCTCTTAACTCTAGTTTTGTTTTGTTTTTTAAATTTTCCTTGAAGTAGACAAAATGGAGATGAAGATAATAGCTGCTGTGAAGTGAAGGAAGGCACTGAACTGACATACTCTGGGGTGGGGTGGCCAGAAGACTTTCTTCTGAAACCTTTTCTTGTTTCTCCATGTAGGGTGAGAGATTGAGGCAGAGACCAAGGATGACAGTATCATTATAAATATTGTCCTTTTTTTTTTTTCTAAGATTTTATGTATTTATTTGTGAGAGAGAGAGTGAAGAGCACAGGGATGGGGAGGGGCAAAGGAGAGGGAGAAGCGGACTTCCCTCTGAGCAGGGAGCCTGATATGGGGCCCAGTCCCAGGACCCTGAGATCATGACCTGAGTCGAAGGCAGAGGCTTAACCCACTGAGCCACCCAGGCGCCCCTGTAGTGATTCTTCTGTTGTGTTGTGGCAGCTAGGATCTGTACGTCTGTTGATCAGTGATTGTTGAATTTCTTTCTGTCTTCCTTTCTGACAGGATAGTAGTTTTACTTTTACTATTGAACACCTACCATGTGTGTAGCAAAAGTGATACTAGCTAACTCATACAAAAAACTTGCTTAAAAATAGAACAGAAAAGGAAAACAGACTAAGTATATATATATGTAACTTTTAAATATAACAATATAGTAGAACACCACACCATGATTAACCAGTTTATTCTAAGAATGCAAAGTTCTTTTGTTATTAGGGAGTTATTAATTCATTAGGTCAAAGATGAGAAACAATATGCATAGTGGGTACTTGTCCCAGCTGCCCAAAGATTTTATTTCTGGGCCCCTTTATATATAGGTGGTGCTACATGATTTTTTTTTTTTTTTAAGACTTTTTCATTTATTTGTCTCAGAAAGAGTGAGAGCACAAGGAAGAGTAAGGGGAGCGGTAGAGGGAGTAGCAGACTCCCTGTGAGCGGGGACCCCAGTGTGGGGCTCGATCCCAGGACCCTGGTATCATTACCTGAACCAAAAGCAGCCGCTTAGCAAACTGAGCCACCCAGGCGCCCCCACAAGTTTTTCAGTAGGGTTCCTGTATACCAGTACTTAATAGAATATAATGGAAAAATAAAGTATTTAGAAATAAGTTGAATGAGGGGCGCCTGGGTGGCTCAGTGGGTTAAGCCTCTGCCTTTGGCTCAGTTCATGATTTCAGGGTCCTGGGATCGAGTCCCACGTCGGGCTCTCTGCTCAGCAGGGAGCCTGCTTCCCCACCCCCCCCCACTCTCTGCCAGCCTCTCTGCCTACTTGTGATCTGTATGTCAAATAAATAAATAAAATGTTTAAAAAAATAAGTTGAATGAGAAATGTGCAGGATCTAGGTGAAGAAAACTGTAAGATCCTTGAAAAGGATGAAGGAAAGGCTTGAAGAATTGAAGAGAGCCAATTTGTATCTGGATGGAAAGAATATGAGAAAAATTTCAGTTATTACCAAGTAATCTTATAAATTTATTTATTTATAAAGATTTTACTTATTTATTTGACAGGGACACAGGGAGAGAGGGAACACAAGCAGGGTAAGTGGGAGAGGGAGAAGCAGGCTTCCCTCTGAGCAGGGAGCCCGATGTGGGGCTCGATCCCAGGACGCTGGGATCATGACCTGAGCTGAAGGCAGACGCTTAATTGACTGAGCCACCCAGGAATCCCCTAAGAATATTTTTATTTTTATTTTTATTTTAAATTTTTTTTCCTAAGACTATTTTTAAAAAGAGAAGTGTAACATTAAGAAAGGTGTAACAGGGGCACCTGGGTGGCTCAGTGGGTTAAGCCTCTGCCTTCGGCTCAGGTCATGATCTCAGGGTCCTGGGATCGAGTCCCGCATCGGGCTCTCTGCTCGGCAGGGAGCCTGCTTCCTCCTCTCTCTATGCCTGCCTCTCTGCCTACTTGTGATCTCTCTCTCTCTGTCAAATAAATAAATATTTTTTTTTAAAAAAAGTGTAACATATTAGTAGATGTTAAAATGTATTGCAAATGTATAGTGATTAAATCAGATGGCAGGACACCTAGGTGGACACCTGGTGGCGGGACACCTGCTCAGTTTAAGCAGTTAAACTACTATATATAATTCTGCAACTTGGATATTTCACTTAATAGTGTGTGACTGTTTTCACATATCAGCTCAAAGAGTGCTGTGTTCTTTGTCCTCACAGTATTTTATTAGAAAAATTTAAAACGCAGCTAAGGGGCGCCTGGCTGGCTCAGTCGGTTAAGTGTCTGTGCTCAGCTCAGGTCATGATTCCAGGATCCTGGTATTGAGTCCTGCATCTGGCTCTTGACCAGGGGCCTGCTTCTCCCTCTCTGCCTCACGCTCCCTTTGCTTGTGTGCGCTCGTGCGCGCTCTCTCTCTCTCTCTCTCTCTGTGTCAAATAAATAAATAAAATATTTTTTTAAAAAAGTCCAAAAAAATGCAGCTAAGTTGAAAGTTTTACAGAGAATACCTGTATACCCACCACCAATATTCTGTGATTAACGTTGACTATCTATCCATGTATCCCTATTGCTCTCTTAAAAAAGTTGTAGTAAAATATATATACTTTACATTGAATGTGCAGTTCAAGGCCCTTCTCAGTGGAGCGTCTGACTGTTGATTTTGGTTTGGGTCATGTTCTAAGGGTCATGAGTTTGAGCCCGGAGTTAGGTCAGTCTCCACGCTTAGCAGGGAGTCTGCTTGAGATTCTCTCTCCCTCTTCTTGCCCCCCCCAATAAATAGATAAATCTTGTAAAAAAGGGTGCATTCAGTAGTGTTAAATATATACACATTGTTGTGTCATGAGTTTCTAAAACTTTCCCAACTTATAAAACTGATATTCTTTTTTTTTTTTTTAATATTTTATTTATTTATTTGTCAGAGAGAGAGAGAGCGAGAGAGAGAGCGTGAGCACAGGCAGAGACAGAGAGAGAAGCAGGCTCTCTGCTGAGCAAGGAGCCTGATGTGGGACTCGATCCCAGGACGCTGGGATCATGACCTGAGCTGAAGGCAGAGGCTCCAGCCCACTAAGCCACCTAGGCTCCTGATGCCAGAGTTTTAAATTATGATGTAGTTCAGTTTTTTTTTTTTTTTAAGATTTTATTTATTCATTTGGCAGAGATCACAAGTAGGCAGAGAGGCAGGCAGAGAGAGAGGAGGGAGCAGGCTCCCTGCTGAGCAGAGAGCCCGATGCGGGACTCGATCCCAGGACCCTGAGATCATGACTGGAGCAGAAAGCAGAGGCTTCAACCCACTGAACCACCCAGGCACCCCTGTCTCTTGACTTTTGTTACCGGTTCTTTTGATGTCCTCAAGACTCTTTTTGATAGTGGTATAGTCCTCTTTTACTTGGTTAATTATCAGTCTGTTTTACTGATTACTTATTGTCATTTAGGCTATTGCAGAAATACGTTAAGTAAATGTTGTACATATTTGTGTTCTTGTAAGAATGTAGCCATAGAGTGCATTTTTATATTGGAATTGATGGGTCAAAGACCTATCCATCCAGCCCTGAAGAGTGCCAGATTGTGTTTCAGATGGGTCCTACCATTTTACAGCAATGGAGACAGTATCTGCTCCCCACACTTTGGCAAATAATGAGCTTTTCAGTCTTTTTGACTTTGGCACACTCCATAGGTGAAAAAAAAAACCCTGGTTTAGATTTTGATTTCCATCTTTATGGTTGTATGGCTGTGGCTGAACATCTTTGTGATGTTTACTGAACGCTTATATTTGTCTTCTCTGACCTACGCTTTTATATCCTTTGCTAGTCCTTTTTTTTTTTAAATTGTTTTTCTCACTTACTTACACAACTTTTTCTTTTTTAAGATTTTATTTATCTGAGAGAGGGTGAGCGAGAGCAACAGAGGGAGAGGGAGAAGCAGGCTGCCCTCTGAACCTGGGATCATGGCCCAAGTTGAAGGCAGACACGTAACCAACTGAGTCACCCAGGCATCTCCTTTTCTTTCCTTTCCTTTCCCCTTTTTTTTTTTTTAAAGATTTTATTTATTGGGGCGCATGGGTGGCTCAGTGGGTTAAAGCCTCTGCCTTTGGCTCAGGTCATGATCCCAGGGTCCTGGGATCGAGCCCCACATTGGGCTCTCTGCTCGGCAGGGAGCCTGCTTCCTCCTCTCTCTCTCTCTCTGCCTGCCTCTCTGCCTACTTGTGATCTCTATCTGTCAAATAAATAAATAAAATCTTAAAAAAAAAAGATTTTATTTATTTACTTGAGAGAGAGAAGGAGCATGAGAGGGTTGGAGGGAGAAGCAGACTCCCCACTGAGCAGGAAGCCTGACACAGACTCAATCCCAGGACTCTAGGATCATGACCTGAGCTGAAGGCAGTTGCTTAACCAACTGAGCCCACCCAGCTGCCCCATGTGTGTGATATATTTTCTAATTTTTTTCCTAGTTTTTGTTTAGACTTTGTTTATGGGTTTGTGTGTGTACATGTACATGCACATGCATACGTACGGTACCAAGTTTTTCATTTTTATATAGTCCACCTTTGGTACTGTGTTTCTTCCTGTTGCCCTGGTGTTGGGTCATCCTGTGGAAAGCATACTTAACAAAAGCAGAATCCATAGGGGATAAGATTTGACTGCATAAAAATGAAAAAAACTTTCGTGGGTCAAAATAATACTTGGATGTGATAGAAAATATGGGAAGGGTTAAAAGGAAAAAAATCACCTGCTAATGTACCACCCGTTGGCAAACACCACTGGTATTTCAGCTTAAATTTTTTTTTTTTTTTGCCCCCTCCTAACTTAATCTTGTTTTGGTTAGTGGAGAATTATTAGTATGTAGCGTGGTCACTGACCTTGAGCTAACACTGGACTTACTAATTGTGGAGGAATGATGGCTCTTACTTACATGAACTCTAGCAGTTGGCTGGACCTCCTGTCAGCTGGTGAGGAGGTGGAAGGGCAGGAACGAGAGCAGGGAGTATTGGTATTAGAAGGTCATCATGGTGAGATTCAGCAATGTGTTCATATAAAAGTGTGAATTATGCTATTTCTCCTTCCTTGTATTGTGCAACTTTCCTTCATTATTTAGTAAAGTTCTCTTTAGACAGTGCCTGCGATTTTTTTTTTCTTTTAAACTTTGCAAGGACAGAAAAAGGGTACTTTTTCTTTTTAAGATTTTATTTATTCATTTGACAGATAAAGATCACAAGTAGGCAGAAAGGCAGGCCGAGAGAGAGAAGGGGAAGCAGGCTCCCTGAGAGCCCGACGTGGGACTCGATCCCAGGACCCTGAGATCATGACCTGAGCCAAAGGCAGAGGCTTAACCCACTGAGCCACCCAGGTGCCCAGAAAAAGGGTATTTGAATCCACTTTTTCATGGAGCTTTAAATAGAAATTGTACCTCTAGGGGGATACTATAGGGATCATGGTATTAATCACAGTGAGAAAACAAAACAAAACTGAGTTTTCTTCTAAAAGAAAGGCGAAATTCAGTAACTCTAGGTTGAAATTACCTGGTTACCTGTCCTCTTCAGGAGATTTTTTTTTCTAGTTCTCTTTATATTAAAACCTGGACTTTTTCACTCTGTGAATAAGTAAATTTCAGTATGTGGAGACAAGAATAAAAGACTAAGGTGTGCCTGGGTGGTTCAGTTGGTTGAGCATCTGCCTTTGGCCCAGGTCGTGGTTCTGGGGTCCTGGGATTGAGCCCCCAACGGACTCCTTGCTCAGCGGGGAACCTGCTTCTGCCACTCCCCCTGCTTATGCTTGCTGTCCAAAAAAAAAAAAAAAAATCTTAAAAAAAAGAATAAGAGACCAAAATAAGTAGGAATGAGGGGCGCCTGGTTGGTTCAGTTGGTAGAGCATGTGACTTGATTTTGAGGTCATGAGTTTGAGCCCCATGTGGGGTGTGGAGCCTACTTAAAAAAAAAATAAAATTATTTTTAAAATAAAATAAGTAGGAATGGTAAAAAAAAAAAAAAAAATACGTGTAGTTAGCTGCTGCAATTTCCCATTTGAAGTACCTGAGGTTGAGAAGGAAGGGTGTCCCTGAGGGTGCGAGCAGATTTCATGGATGAAGTGAGACTTTAGGAGCAAGATTTAGAAGTCCAGATTCTGGGGGCACCTGGGTGGCTCAGTGGGTTAAAGCCCCTGCCTTCGGCTCAGGTCATGATCCCAGGGTCCGGGGATCAAGCCCCACATAAGGCTCTCTGCTCAGCAGGGAGCCTGTTTCCCTTCCTCTCTCTCCGCCTGCCTCTCTGCCTACTTGTGATCTCTGTCTGTCAAATAAATAATAAATAAAATCTTAAAAAAAAAAAAAAGTCCAGATTCTGTTTGACATCTGTGAAATTCTGCAGTCCTAAGAGAGTTGCCTTGTCTTGGTAGTTTCAGATAATTGCTTTCACTGGTTCCTTGTAATATTTCCTCATACAGTTCAGTAATTTAAAAGGCTTAAATAAAAATAATGTTAAGTTTTTTGGGGGGTTTCTTTTTTGTTTGTTTGTTTTGCTAAACTAGGCTGAAAGCTTTTTGTGACCAGTAGGTTCTAATTATTGTCAGTGTATTTACTATAACCAGCTTTACTGTTATGAACCCATGTGTGTGGATTCAGGATATAGATTTCTCACCTACTTCAGGAATTCTTAATCTTGATCTAGGAATGGGCTCTATGTTAGGACTGCTAACTGAAAATGGTAGGAAGGGCGCCTGGGTGGCTCAGTGGGTTAAAGCCTCTGCCTTCGGCTCAGGCCCTGATCCCAGAGTCCTGGGATCGAGCCCTGCATTGGGCTCTCTGCTCCGCAGGGAGCCTGCTTCCCTTCCTCTCTCTCTGCCTGGCTCTCTGCCTACCTGTGATCTCTGTCTGTCAAATAAATAAATAAAACCTCTAAAAAAAAATAAAATGGTAGGAAATCTATCCCAGTGCGGTGGAAGAAAGAGAAGAGAATTTATTGTTATTGGAAAATCTGGGGGAAGAGCTTCAGATATGGTTGGATTCGTTGCTTAAAGGAAAGGCTTTATCATTTGGGTCTCTTTATCTCTCTTTTTGTTTGTCTTGGGAGTATTTGAAAGCTGTTAGCATCAGTCTCCCATCATTTAAGTCTAGTAGCTCCTGGGGCAGAAAGTGTCTTTCACCTATTATTCTGCTCCTGTGGCCTTAGTTCGAGAATTCTGCTCAATTTTAAGTGAATTACTGTTGCCAAGAGGTTGGAAAGTGCTTATTTGTTTCCTGCCATTGCTAGTGTTGGTTCCCACCATATGGACGGAAAAGGCAGGAGGGAGGTGGCTCTCCGAAGGTAAATCAAGGACTTTAAACCAGAGGAATGTTGAATGTTACATACATAAGTGCTTAAAATCACAAATCTACCTTAAGCTTCATGGTGTCTGTGGACCCATAGAAACTAACCATAGGGGCGCCTTGGTGGCTCAGGGGGTTGGCCTCTGCCTTCTGCTCCTGTGATCTTGGGGTCCTCTGTCCTTTTTTTTTTTTTTTTTTTTAAGATTTTGTTTGTTTATTTGACAGACCTAGATCACAAGTAGGCAGAGCAGCAGGCAGAGAGAAAGGGTGAAGCAGCTCCCCGCTGAGCAGAGAAGCCTGATGCAGGGCTGGATCCCAGGACCCTGAGACCATGACCTGAACTGAAGGCAGAGGCTTAACCCACTGAGCCACCCAACTGCCCCTGTCCTTTTTCTTTTTTTTTTTTTTTAAAGATTTTATTTATTTATTTGACAGAAAGAGTGAGAGAGCCACAAGCAGGGAGAGCAGCAGAGGGAGAGGGAGAAGCAGGCTCTCTGCCAAGCAGGGAGCCCAATGTGGGACTCGATCCCAGGACCCTGAGGTCATGACCTGAGCCAAAGCAGACACTTAACCATCTGAGCCACCCAGGCACCCATCATATCTCTGTCTTCTAATCATAAATGGGGATTATGGAAGGAGGATTGAGAGAGAGGTGTACCCTAACTTTAATTAGGAGCTGTACCAGCTCCAGTTTTAAATTTTTATTTTTAATATATTTTTTAAAAAATTTATTTGTTTTCGAGAGAGTGCACATGTATAGTATTTTAGAGAGAGTACGCTTGTGTGCACATGGAAGTGGGGGGAAGGGCAGAGGAGGAGAAAGAAATCCTCAAGCAGACTCCCTGCTGAACCCTAGGACCACTAGATGATGACCTGGGCTGAAACCAAGAGCTGGTTTCCCAACCCACTGAGCCACCCAGTCATTGCCCACTGTGCGCCCCACTCCCCCCACCGCCGAGCTCCATTTTTTTAGTGTATGGTTTAGCTTATTTAATTTTGTTGGAAATTTTTATTAGGGATGGTCTAACAACCCTAGAATTTGGAACCTACTTTTTTTTTTTTTTTTTTGAACCTACTTTTAATCTTAGAATCCTTTTACTGAAATTCTTTTCTGGTAGTAACACATTTGTAGAGTATTACCAGCATTGTTTTCCTATTCGTGTTCCTTCTCCTTGTTAGCTGGCTCATCTCTTTGAGATTTTGTAACATACAGAGGGCTCAGAGTTGGCCTTTTTTGATGACAAGTTTTGGATACTCTGCAGCAGCAGTAGCTAAGCTTTCTCAGTTTTCAAGAAAGGAAGGCGCTATGTTGTTGGGCTTATAAATAGCCTTCATTTCACCCCTGTCACCATGACTTCTTCATTTGTGGGTCTGTTGCATGCGTATATAGTGGGTTAAGACAGTCTGGAACATTTTATTCATCCTGGCAGGGGTTTAGGATTTCCGGTAGGGTTGCTACCTCCTTTCGCTTGTGGGCTGCCTTTTGCTCTTGTTTGGGCTTCCTTGGCTTTGGAGAAAGCCCTGGGAGAGAAAAGTGCACAGACACACAGAACCTTGAGATAGGCCTATTATCAGCTTGAGGTGGGACACTGTCAGTGTACATGGGAATCGTCCACAGCAAATGTAGCTGAGTTCACTTTTGGACTCAGAATGTGATACAGGGCACCAACTGTTTCTGCTGTATACTGTGCAAAAAACGGGACATAGTCCCCAAATTAGGAGTCGGCCAAGTAAACTGTATAATAGCTATACAGTGGAATATTATGCAGCTGTAAAGAAGAATAGATGCTTTCTATATAAACAAACATAAAGACCTTCAAGATGTATTAGATGGATAAGGTCATATATTGAATATTGTGTGTGACTTGCTGCCTTTTTTTGTCAGGAAGTGAGAGTGTTTGCTTACGATTGTTTCAATATTAGGAGGATACATAAGAAACTAATATGTGTCTAAGGAGGAGATGGGGAGAATAAGAGGTGTGACAGTGAGGGGGAGAAGAGAATAAAACTTTACACTGTTTTTTTTTTTTAATGTATTATGTGGTTTTCTTTTTTAAAAGATTTTATTTATTTATTTGAGAGAGCGAGTGAACGAGAGAGAGCTTGAGAGGGGAGAGGTCAGAGGGAGAAGTAGACTCCCTGCAGAGCAGGGAGCCGGATGTGGGACTCAATCCCGGGATTCCAGGATCATGACCTGAGCCGAAGGCAGTTGCCTAACCAACTGAGTCACCAGGCACGCTCTTTCATTTCTTTTCTCTTTTTAAAAATTTTATTTACTGGTCAGGGAGAGAGGGAGAGAGAAGGGGCACACACAGGGAGAGTAGCAGGCATAGAGAAGGGCCCCCTGCTGATCAAGGAGCCCAATGTGGGACTTGATCCCAGGACACCGGGATCATGACCCGAGGCAAAGGCAGATGCTTAACCAACTGAGCCACCCAGGCGCCCCTGTTTCTTTGTTTTTTAAGTAAAACCACCCTAAGGAAATATTTATTACTGAATTTGACTTTTATTTTCCATACAACTAAATAAACTAAAACTTTTTATGGCTTTTGAGCTAAACTACTCAAATGCGTCTTTGCTTTTGTTTTGCCTTCAAATATTCCCTTGTCTGGCAACATGTCACTCAGTTCTCAGTTACATGTTGGGTAGTCACTGAGACCTGACTACTTGGAATTATTTCTCTTCCCATTCGCTGTCAGTCTTATCATCCTGTTTCATTTTGTGTATTGTACTTACGACTATGTGAAAAAGAATTTTTTTTTTCTTACATGTTTGTTGTCTCTTTCTACCATTAGAATGCTCACTTGCCTAAAAGCAGAGGCCTGCTATATATTGTCTGCTGTCTCTTGGCGTCCTACTTTTATTTTTGCTTCATGGCTACAATTGATGGCCATGCAATTTATTTGTTTATTTTTTTAAAGATTTTACTTACTTATTTGACAGACAGAGATCACAAGTAGGCAGAGAGGCTGACAGAGATTGAAGGGGGGAAGCAGGCTCCCCACCAAGCAGGGAGCCCGATTTGGGGCTCGATCTCAGGACCCTGGGATCATGATCTGAGCCTAAGGCCGAGGCTTTAACCCTCATTTGTGTGTGACTTGCTGCCTTTTTTGGTCAGGAAGTGAGAGTGTTTGCTTACGATTGTTTCAATATTAGGAGGATACATAAGAAACTAATATGTGTCTAAGGAGGAGATGGGGAGAATAAGAGGTGTGACAGTGAGGGGGAGAAGGGAATAAAACTTTTCACTGTTTTTTATTTTTTTTTTTAAATGTATTATGTGGTTTTCTTTTTTAAGAGTGAGAGTGTTTGTTTGCTCTCTCCCAGGTGCCCTGATGGCCATGCAATTTAATACAGATATATTTTTTCCTAAAATTTTTTTTTCCCCAGAGAACTTTATCCTCTGCTTTGCACCACTCCTTCACTAACATTTTCTGTTGGCTATCCCTTCACTGCCTCTGTTTTACGGTCATTTCAGGCATTAAAACAGTCTGATTTTCAGATAAGAATAAGTTGAGTATAATATAAATAATTTCCATCCTTGCCCATTTTCATATTTATTTTTTTCTGTAATTTGTGCTTACTCTTGAATTTTAGGGAGTGTGCATGTTTTTCCCCTATTCATTCATTTGGCTTTAATTTTTTCTTCTTTAAAAGATTTTATTTATTTGAGAGAAAAGAGAGAGAGAGAACACAAGCAGGGGCAACAGCAGGGAGAGGGAGAAGCAGCTTTCCCGCTGAGCAGGGAGTCCAATGTGGGACTTGATCCCAAAACCCTGGGATCATGACCTGAACTGAAGGCCACCCAGGCACCCTAATTTATTTAAAAATCAACTAATTGAGCTATATGCCAGCTTTACTGAGGTATAGTATTTATTAGTACAATGTATACATCTTAAAAGTACAGCTGAATTCATTTTGACAAATGTGTGCATCTGTGTGGTACCACCCTAGTCTAGATATAGAACATTCTATCATTTTCTTTTGCAGGTTAGACAGAGCTTGCTAATCCATACAAAAGTTTTATTTTATAGTTCTTATATATTTGAAATATTGCATAATTTTTATAGGAACAATTAAATGTTCTTTATCTTTGTTTCCATAGTTTTTGGGTTTTTTTTTTAAGATTTTATGTTTTTGACAGAGAGACACAGTGAGAGAGGGAACACAAGCAAGAGGAGTGAGCTGAAGACAGACACTTAACAACTGAGCCACCCAGGCGCCCAATGTTTCCATAGTTCTTTATATCTTTTTAGTATTTCTTGTTTAATAATTGTCTTTCTGTGTCACCAGTCTGTCTCTACCCTAGTTGTGAATAACAGGACTTGTTATTCATCTTTGCAGCCTCAGGTTTTGGCACTTAGTAATTGTGTATATTACAGTAATGGTTAAATTTTTAAAAAAAATTTTTTTAAAATTTTATTTATTTATTTGACAGACAGAGATGACAAGTAGGCAGAGAGGCAGGCAGAGAGAGAGGAGGAAGCAGGCTCCCCGCTGAGCAGAGAGCCCGTTGCGGGGCTCGATCCCAGGACTCTGGGATCATGACCTGAGCTGAAGGCAGAGGCTTTAACCCACTGAGCCACCCAGGTGCCTCAGTAATGGTTAATTTTAGGAGTAGTGTGGATGTGTTGGATGTGATGAGAGAGGCAGTACAGCATAATGCTTAGGAGGAAAGAATCTTGTCTTCCATCACTTACTAGCTGTTGTGACCTTGGGCAAGTTACTTATTTTCTCTGTGCCATAGTTTTCACATCTAATAAAAAATGCCATTGTAATATCTGCCTTATAGGTTTACTATAAAAATTAAATGAGCTAATGTATGATTAAGCACTTCCGACACTTAACTGCTGGCACTTAACTGCTAGATAAGTGTTAAATCGAGGATCTTGGCAGAATTATGTTTTGTGAACTCTTCTTGGTTAAACTAAGGAGTGTGCATAACATACAGACTTCATGGATAATCAGATAAAAGGAATCTAAATAGAATGGACTAGATCAGAATGACTTGATAGAGCTGTTCAGAATTGAGAGACCTTTAGGTAAACCTACTTGTGATTTTAGGAAGCCAGCCTATGTACTAATCTTCTCTGGTATCTGTAGCTGTCTCTTCTTATTTAAATATCTTCAGCCACTTCTTATATTTCCGTTTCTGCCCTGAATCTGCAAACTTATTTGCATTTGCATTCACCTTTCATCCTTCTTTCTTTCCTTTTTTTTTTTTTAAAAAAGAATTTATTTATTTATTTATTTGACAGGCAGAGATCACAAGTAGAGAGGCAGGCAGAGAGAGGAGGAAGCAGGCTCCCCGCTGAGCAGAGAGCCCATGCAAGGCTCCATCCCCGGACTCTGGGATCATGACCTGAGCTGAAGGCACAGGCTTTAACCCACTGAGCCGTCCAGGCGCCCCCATCCTTCTTTCTTTTTTAAAAAAAGAAAACCACACAAATATTTTTACTATTGTCTAAAGCCAGTTTTGCCACCTGTGTTCTTAATTTGGTCAGTCAGCGACCACGTTTTAGATCTGCCATATGGGACTAGGGATACTCTATGTACAAGAGAGGAAGGCCCAGCCCTTATGAAGCTTACGTACCACTGGGCAAGACCAATGATTTAAAATGCGTTTATAGAGGCGCCTGGGTGGCCCAGTGGGTTAAAGCCTCTGCCTTCAGCTCAGGTCATGATCCCAGGGTCCTGGGATCAAGCCCCACATTGGGCTCTCTGCTCAGCAGGGAGCCTGCTTCCTCCTCTCTCTCTCCCTGTCTCTGCCTACTTGGGATCTCTGTCAAATAAATAAATAAATCTTTTAAAAAATGCATTTATAATAAATACAGTGTAATAAGCTGTATTTATTGGGGGGTGTGTAGAGTGCTGCTGTAGAAGCGTATTGGTTTTTGAAACCATGTGAGGATGAAAAAGGTGCAGGGAGATTAGCAATTGAGAGATTCCTGAGGAAGATCAATGTTAAAGGATTATAGAGAATGAAAAGTCAGCAGGTGGAGAGGCAGGAGGGAAAGGAGAGTCTGGTGTCACGGCGCTGAACAGAGAGGAGTGCATCTCAGGACAGAGGTAGTGATCAACAGATACGCTAAGCAGCCAGGTAGGGTCCTTTTCCCTCTTTCCTTTTCAGATATTTGACTCTATTAGTTATTCCCTCAAAATTCCATGTGTTGATATCTGTTTGGCTTCTAAACTCAGAGAGTTTTTGATAGTTTGGTAGGTGGGGGGGTACTGTATCCTCGGAATTCATCTTGTTCCCAAGGGTGAAACTGTAAGTAGCACAAGTTTGGATAATGAAGGATTTGTCGAACTTGGTCTGGGTCATCTATTCCCCTCTCATGTTGGGGTGGGGGGAATTGGGCAGCTAGGGGTACTTCTGTTTCCTTTTATCTGGTTCCGTAAAACTTGATCAGGTCCATTTGACTAAAGGATTTTTCCTTGATTCCACATTTCCTTCACTGTTGTAGGAAGAGTTGTTTTAACTCCCTGTTGCCGCCTCTGGACCTCCTGTGGAGTGCTGCTTAGACCCTCTCAAGTTTGATTTCTTCCCTCTTAAGTGGAATCTGAACTTGTAAAGCTAATTAAAGAGCTCCTTGTTGCAAAATACAGTGGATTTTGAGGTTGTTATCTCAACTCCTAGTCGGTTTTTGACATTGTTGACGATTCCAGCCTTCTTAGAAATCTTCTGTCTTGGGGCGCCTGGGTGGCTCAGGGGGTTAAAGCCTCTGCCTTCTGCTCAGGTCATGGTCTTAGGGTCCTGGGATCGAGCCCCGCATCGGGCTCTCTGCTCTGCAGGGAGCCTGCTTCCTCCCCTCTCTCTCTGCCTGCCTCTCTGCCTACTTGTGATTTCTCTGTCAAATAAATAAATAAAATCTTAAAAAAAAAAAAAAAAAGAAATCTTCTGTCTTTTCTGAGGGATCATGATCTTCTGATTTTCTTCCTATTCTTCTCCTTAGTTATTTGCTGGCTTTTCTCTTGACTCTGTGGCATTGCTGTGTTGGTTCTGTAGCATAGGCTTTCGTCATTCTGCATATGCTCTGGGTGACCTTCATTACTGTGACATTAGTTACACCAATTGAAACTTTTGGGTAGTAAGTCATATAACACTGATATAAATCTGTAAAGATTATAATAGTTTTACCTGTACATTTTAAATGCAAAATAAAATCATTTAGAGGATGTAGAATTTGGGGTTTGCATATCTCTGCGTATCTGGAAGGAGCTCATAAGCTGCTGTTATTTACGCTAGAGTTTGCATCTTGGGGGCTCTCTACGTTATTCCTAGTACTGAAAGTATAATTTTAATATCTTTTTTATTAGCTGGGTGGAAGAAACTATGAGTAAAGAAATAGATGTATTAAGTGGACTTTATTTTTAAAGATTTTAATGATTCATTTGTCTGAGAAAGAGAACGTGCACAAGTGGGGGGGGGTGGGCGGCGTGGCAGGCAGAGATAGATGTGGGTCTTGATCCCAGAACCCTGGCATCATGGCCTGAGCCAAAGGCAGATGTTCAGTTGACAGAGCCACCCAGGCACCCTTTAAGTACACGTCAAAAAACTATTTTATAATGCTTTGATTCAGTGTGGTGTTAATTTTAATTATTCTGAGCACGGTCGCCTGGCTGGTGACTTTTGATATTTGGTTGTGAGTTGTAGCCTCACGCTGGGCATAGGGTTTACATTAAAACAAAAAATTCTTTTGAGGAGCTACTCCGATTGTCATGAAGTAGTAATAAAACTTTTATAAGTAGTTCCTTGAACAATTCCAAAGGGATGATACTTTTGTTTGATAAACACTGCCCTCCTGTGGTTAAAGTAAGCTAAATGTTTTGTAAAGGTACTGTGGTCTTGTTTACATTAAACTTGTGGTGAAATAATGTAATAGGAATAGTAATACAATATATAATAGTATGTAATACTGATTTGGTGGACTACACTATTTTTGCTTAGAAATATATGTGGCCATTTTGTTTCTTCCTCTCTCACTCTTGGGTTTCTCTACTATGTGTACATTTTTTTGTCACTCTGTGCATTTTTTTTTTTTAAGATTTTATTTATTTATTTGACAGACAGATGTCACAAGTAGGCGGAGAGGCAGGCAGAGAGAGAGAGAGGAGGAGGCAGGCTCCCCACTGAGCAGAGAGCCTGATGCAGGGGACCACGACCTGAGCCAAAGGCAGAGGCTTTAACCCACTGAGCCACCCAGGCGCCCCTGGGCCTATTTTCTTATTAAAAATTAAGTGAATTCAAAGTTAGATGGAAATGAAAACATGGAAAAATATTAAGCCATCGAAGGGAAAAAAGATAAATTTAGAAGTGCTAAAAGAAATCCAAAGAAATAAGACATTATGTGTTAATTAAAAAAAAAAAAAAGAAACGAAAGAAAAGACCAATCAGTTGTGATATGTGAAGTTAATAAAAACCTCCATGGAAAAGCAACATAATGAAAAGATGAATAATAAGCTGGAAAAAATATTTGTAAGAAATGTGACAGTAAAAGTTTTATTATTTATTTTAAAGTTTTACTATATTGAATGTGAAGATAGACCTCTACAAATGTAATATATACTAAGTGGACGGTGGTCATGAAAAACCAGTTTGCAAGGGAGGAAATACAGTAATTCACAAAAATATATTAAAATTCATAATAACATTCCATAAAATGTTGTTCATAAAATATTTCTAATGATGCCTCCCAAAAAACAACCCAAATTTACTGGTTACCTTTGGAGCGTACTAGGAGAGCCAGCTAATTATTCTCAATATCATTAAAAGAAACAAGCACTTACCCTTTTTCTGTATGAGCCGTGTGTCCTTCAGGTAGCCAAATAGTAGATGGAGGAAAAACATTTTTTTAGAAGGATTCTAGCTGATGAATGAAGAAGGCATGGTAGACTTTATCGCCATTTGTGAACACCTAAATAAAATAACAAGTCTAGGTGGTGATCATCAGTGGTTACGACAAGAGGTTGGAATGCTGGTGGGAAACTGTTGTTTGTAATATAAAATAATTTGTAGTTTACAATATGAAACTTTTAATAGTCCTTTCAGAAAAAGAGACCACAGGTAATTTTGTGTGTTCTGATGTGGTGTGACAGGTGGTATACTGCCTATGAAGTGTTTTTCCTAAAATAGAACCTGAATCTGAGCAGGCCTTTAGGTGTTAAATCTAATTTTTAGGAAATATGAGGGACAAAAACCTATACAATTAGCGAAATACAGAATGTGGGAAACTATATGGTGCAGTCTACCTGGTTTCTTTGTAAATAAATTGGAAGAAAAAAAGAAGTCATAAAATCAAAGAGAGTTTAAGACCTGTGTTAATCAAATGTGATGTGTAGGGATCTTTGGATACAGTTTTGAGCAAAGCAACTATGGTTTTTTTTTTTTTTTTTTTTTTTATTTTATTTATTTATTTGACAGAGAGAGAGATCACAAGTAGGCAGAGAAGCAGGCAGAGAGAGAGGAGGAAGCAGGCTCCCTGCTGAGGAGGTAACCTGATGTGGGGCTGGATCCCAGGACCCTGAGACCATGACCTGAGCTAAAGGCAGAGGTTTAACCCACTGAGCCACCCAGGTGCCCCAAACCAACTGTTTGAAGAAGTTTGTCCTGGGGGTACTTGGGTGGTGCAGGCAGTTAATCTACCGACTCTTGGTTTCAGCTCAGGTTTTGATCTCAGGGTCATGAGATTGAGCCCTGTGTCAGGCCCAGAGCTCACATCAGAGTATGCTTGGGATTCTCTCTTCCTCTCCTTCTGCCACCCTGCTCTCGTGTGTTCGTGTGTGTGTGCGCGTGCACGTGCTTGTTCACTCTCCTCAAATAAATCTTTAAAAAAGAAAAAAAGGTTTTTTTTCCCATGAAAGTTGGGGACATTGTCTAAATTGATATTAAAGAATTATAGTTACTTTTTTTTTTTAAGATTTTATTTATTTATTTGACAGAGATTACAAGTAGGCAGAGAGGCAGGCAGAGAGAGAGGGGGAAGCAGGCTCCCCGCCGAGGAGAGAGCCCGATGCAGGGCTCGATCCCAGGACCCTGGGATCATGACCTGAGCTGAAGGCAGAGGCTTTAACCCACTGAGCCACCCAGGTGCCTCTTATAGTTACTTTTTGAAGATTTAAATAGTATTTTTTTTAATTATTTATTTATTTAACAGAGAGAGAGAGAGAGATCGATCGATCACAAGTAGGCAGAGAGAGGGGGAAGCAGGCTCCCAGCTAAGCAGAGAGCCTGATGTGGGGCTTGATCCCAGGACCCTGAGATAGCTTTATTTTAAACAACTTTATTTTAGTTTTTATATATTTATATTTTTAAAAAAAGATTTCATTTATTTATTTGACAGAGAGATTGAGAGCATAATTAGGCAGAGTGGCAGGCTGAGGGAGAGAAAAAAGTAGGCTTTCCACCGAGCACAGGGGCTGACGCCGGGCTCCATCCCAGAACCCTGGGATCGTGACCTGAGCTGAAGGCAGAGGCTTAACCCACTGAGCCACCCAGGTGCCCCTTAAAATGGTATTTTTGCTTTTTAGAGAATGAGTCTTTTTTTTGGAGATATAGCTAAAGTATTTAGGGATAAACTATTTGAGATTTGCTTCAAGATAATCCAGTTTTGTGGAGGAAAGAGGCTGATATAGATGAAATAAGCTATAAGCCATGTGTTGTAATTGTTGATTGTAGTGTTCTCTTTACTTTTGTATATGTTTTAAAATTTTCATAATAAAACATTAAAAAAGAGTACTTCAGTCTTTTTTTTTTTTTTTAAGATTTTTTTAATTTATTTGCGAGAGAGAGAGAGAGAGCATGAGAGGAAAGAGGTCAGTGGGAGAAGCAGACTCCCTGCTGAGCAAGGAGCCCAGGGAGGGACCCTATCCCAGGACGCTGGGATTGTGACCTGAGCCAAAGGCAGATGAATAATTGACTGCCCAGGCATTCCCACAAATATTTTTTTTTTTTTAAGATTTTATTTATTTATTTGACAGAGAGAGATCACAAGTAGGCAGAGAGGCAACCAGGGAGGGAGAAGCAGGCTCCCCACTGGCAGAGAGCTGATGCCAGGCTCGATCCCAGTGAGACCATGACCTGAGCCGAAGGCAGATGCTTAGCCATCTGAGCCACCCAGGCACCCCAACCTTTTTTTTCTTGAAAGATTTTATTTATTGGTTGGGTGTAATTTTATTTATTTTTTATTAACATACAATGTATTATTTATTTCAGGGCTACAGTTCTGTGATTCATCAGTCTTACACAACACACAGTGTTCACCACAACACATACCCTCCCCAAAAGATTTTATTTATTTATTTGAGAGAGAGAGTGAGAGAGAGCATGGGGCCAAGGGAGAAGCAGGCTCTCTGCTGAGCAGGGAGCCTGATGCAGGACCTGATCCTGGAACTTCGGGATCATGATGTGAACTAAAGGTAGAGGCTCAACCGACTGAGCTATCCAGGCGCCCTAGTAGTGACTTTCCAGTTAAGATATGATATGCCAGGGGCACCTGGGTAGCTCAGTGGGTTAAAGACTCTGCTTTCAGCTCAGGTTATGATCCCAGGTTCTGGGATCAAGACCTGCACTGGGCTCTCTGCTTGGCAGGGAGCGTGGTTCCCCATCCCTCTCTCTCTGCCTGCCTCTCTGCCTACTTGTGATCTCTTGTCAAATAAGTAAATCTTTAAAAAATATATATATATATATGCCAGAGAAATTTTTTTTAAATGTATTTATTTATTTTAGAGAGAGAGTGCATGCCCAGGTCTTGGTGTGGAGGAGGGACAGAGGGAGAGGGAAAGAATTTTGAGCAGACTTCCTGCTGAGTGTAGAGCCAGACTTAGGGTTCTGTCAAAATGACTCTGAGATCATGACGTGTGCTAAGATCAGGAGCTGGATGCTTATGTGACTGAGCCTCCCAGGTGCCCCTAGAAATTTTTATTTTTGATTTTTAAAAAGTTTTTAAATTTTTATTTTTAAAACTATTTTATTTTTTTAAAGTTGTCTCTACAGTCAGTATAGAGTTCAATCTCATGACACCAAGATCAAGAGTTAAATGTACTGACTGAGCCAGTTAGCTGCCCCACCAGAGAAAATTTTATTAATTTCCATTTTCTAGTTCTTCGGGCAGACAAAAAAGCCTCATTATGATAGTTAAATCATAATCATTATTAATTAAATAATCATCATTAATTAGATATTTTTGCAAATGAATGCAAGTGCCTTATTCAGTGATTTCTCACTCTTTTTTTCTTGCAGAATAGTCTTATGTCTGGTCTTCTATATAGTTAGATATTTGTAATGTAGACAGGATTTAAAGCCTAGAGAAGGGGCGCCTGGGTGGCTCAGTGGGTTAAGCCTCTGCCTTGGGCTCAGGTCATGATCTCAGGGTCTTGGGATCAAGCCCTGCATTGGGCTCTCTGCTCAGCATGGAGCCTGCTTTCCCCTCTCTCTCTGCCTACCTCTCTACCTACTTGGGATATCTCTCTCTGTCAAATAAATAAAATCTTAAAAAAAAAAAAAAAGTCTAGAGAAATGACTTGATATGATTGTGAAGTCTTGGCATTTATTTTATTTTATTTTTCTTAAAGATTGTATTTATTTATTTGACAGATCATAAGTAGGCAGAGAGACAGGCAGAGAGAGGGGAAGCAGGCTCTATGCTGAGCAGAGATTCCCCCTGATGAAGGGCTCAGGGATGGAGGGTTGGGGGCTCCATCCTAAAACCTTGAGATCATGACCTGAGCTGAAGGCAGAGGCTTAACTCACTGAGTCACCCAGGCGCCCCAGGTCTTGGCATTTAATGTAAAATTATTTCATATTGTAAATTTTGCTTCTTGTGTAATTGTTTGTTATTACCAGCAGGAATTAGTGTAGGGCATTGTTAACTATCTGAGATGAAAATAGTGGAAAAATCAAAAGGCAGGTAGCCTTTTTTGTTGTTGTTTTTAAATATTCAGCTTTTTAAAAAAATATTTATTTGAGAGAGAGAGAGAGAGTGAGAGAGAGAGAGAGAGAGAGAGAGAGAGAGCGCCCAAGCAGGGGGAGCTGCAGGCAGAGGGATAGGGAGAAGCGGGTTTCCCACTGAACAGGGAGCCTGATGCGGGGTTGGATCCCAGGACCCTGGGATCATGACCTGAGCTGAAGGCAGCCGCTTAACTGACTGAGCCACCCAGGCGCCCTTCTTTGTATTTTTCATCCTCCTTACAAACACTGGTGAAACTTCGGTTTTTATTTTTTATTTTTAAAAAGATTTTATTTATTTATTTGACAGAGCGATAGAGCACAAGCAGGGGGGCAATGGGGAGGGAGATAGTGAGAAGCAGACTCCCCGCTGAGCAGTGAGCCCAATGTGGGGCTCGATCCCAGTACCCTGGGATCATGACCTGAGCCAAAGACAGATGCCTGACCATCTGAGCCACCCAGGCATCCCCCCTGGTGAAATTTTAAATGAGGGTAGTAACAGAAATGTGAACTGGGAAACAGTTTTGTTGTATAGTTATAGTTGATTAATAATAACAAAAGCCACTTTTGTTTATCAACCACTAACTCTAAGTTAAGAATACTGCAGAATGTTTTATTTCATGTTCCTATTTATGAGAATATTCTAATCCTCACTCTCGCAATGAACGATTGGGGTTTAGAGTCTTTAGTCACCTAGGATGTATTCTTAGAGCTATTAGAAGCAGGCTGTTTGACCTCTGTACCTACGCCTTTAAACACTTGAATGTTTTACATCAATTATTTTTTTTTTTCCAGCCTAAATCCCTTACTTATGTTAATAGCTCTTACAGAGACCAAAACAGAGCCTCAGTCTATTCACTGCTGTGTGTCTGTAGGGAGAGGAGTATTTATTGTAATCACTTGATACCATTTAAGAAAATCAAGGAGATCTCTTATTTGTGCCCTTATTTAAATATGTATTATGTGGTTTTAGTGTTCTGGATTTCCTAATGATTAGTAACAGAGTGAAATTTAATCACCAGGTTGAGGACTGTATCAGTTTCCTTAGAAATCTTCTAGTTCTTGACCAGGGCAAGCATAATGTCTTTTGCACAAAGCGGTCTTCTTTTGTCAACTCCCGCATTTTCAGTATGGTCTACAAAACCCTCTACATCTTCCCACCTTCCCAAGAAGAACTTGCAGTTCCTTGTAGATTTCAGTGGCTTTGTATTTTCTTCCAGCAACCAAATGAATTATTTGAAGGGAAGTTCTGTGTTGAAACTGAGTCTGCCTAGAATAGCAACTAAATATGGAGCAATACCCATACCAGTGCTTTTAATATATTCTCTGCTTTGGGCAAATAAGGTGTACAGTTTTACTCTTTTAACTTGTTGAAAGAAATACATTTAGGTAGACTTGGCAAACTCATTGACTATTCTGCTTTCTGTAATGGAATGAAAGCAGTGTATTTCTAGTGTTAAGACAATTCTCTGATATTTCTGTGATATAATTGCTAAGTTTTTTGTTTGTTATCTGTTTTTTAAGTAGGCTCTATGCCTAACACGGAGCAGAAACTCATTACACCAAGACCAGGAGTCCCATGCTCCACTGACTGAACCAGCCAGGCACCCCTGTGGTTGTTAAATTTTACACGTTTTTAAATAATTTTATTTTTTATTTTTTTATTTAAGAAAAAATTTTTAAAGATTTTATTTATTTATTTGACGCAGAGAGATCACAAGTAGGCAGAGAGGCAGGCAGAGAGAGGGGGAAGCAGGCTGCCTGCTGAGCAGAGAACCTGATGCGGGGCTCGATCCCAGGACCCTAAGATCATGACCTGAGCCGAAGGCAGACGCTTAACCCACTGAGCCACCCAGGCGCCCCAATAATTTTATTTTTTAATCTGATTTTTATTATTTAGATCAAGTAGCTAATGACCTCATGTCAGGGTCATTCAGCAGGGGAAATATAAATGTCTAATGATGTGAAAAATTAAACCTCATTAGTAACTAATATTTTAAAATTATGTATCTGTATATTTAAAATAGTCGCCAAGGATTTTTGAAATGATACAAATGATGGTTAATGGTATAGTGAAACTCCTATACATCTGGTAGATAGCAATTTGGTAATATTAAAATAACTTTATGCAGCAATTCCACTTGTTTGAAAACAAAAATAATCTGAAACATTTGACATTTGTTACAGTAAAAAAAAGCATCCCTAACACAATTACTGAGAATTTGCTTTTTTTTTCCAGTTTTAAGCAAAGCAGCTCAAAGTAAAATATTTCTTTTGATGCTCATGGTTATTCCATAAGTTAAAGATGTTCTTTTTTTTTTTTTTTTTTTTTTTTTTAAAAAGACGTTCTTATTTTCATATATGTTATTTACCTTCTAAGTTCAGGCTGGGCTTGTAACTTCTCTGAGTCTTACTTTTCTTCCTGTGAAATTGACATAACTTCTGCTCTTTCTTGCGTTGTTGTGAGGGTCAGATGAAGTAGAATGGCTGTGTAATGTTTGTAAACCATGAGGCAGTGAGAAATATTTACAAATTAAGGGAGAAATGTAAAAATTCTATATGTATTATCTGGGCAGCACAATAGGAAAATAGTCTTTATAGGAAGATACTTTTTTGTGGGTTCAGGTTTTGTTTTTTTATTAAGTATATCAGTCTTTTGTGTTCTTATTTGAGCGTCTTTTGTGTGTATATCTCTATATAAAAGCTATTTTTGGGGGTGCCTGGGTCTGCCTTCGGCTCGGGTTATGGCTCAGGTTATGGTCTCGGGTCCTGGGATCACACCCTGCATCGGGCTCTGCTCTCCGGGGAGCCTGCTTCCTTCCCCCTCTGTCTCTGCCCGCCTCTTTGCCTACTTGTGATCTCTCTCTCTGTCAAATAAATAAATAAAACCTTTAAAAAAAAAAACACAAAAAACCTCTTTCTTTGCTACATAAGCGGCATAAGTTGCCATTATGGAAAACAATATGGAGGTTTCTCAAAACATTTTAAAGAGAACTACCAGCAATCCTACTTCTAGGTATATATCCAAAGAAAATGAAATCAGTATCTTTGGAGAGATATCTGCACCCTTGTTCATTGCAGCATTATTCACAATAGCTAAGAATTGGAAACGACTTTATTTTAATTTTTATATATTTATATTTTTTAAAAAAGATTTATTTATTTGACAGAGAGATTAAGAGTGTGATTAGGCAGAGCAGCAGGCTGAGGGAGAGGGAAAAGTAGGCTCTCCGTTGAGCAGGGGGCCAACATGGGGCTCTATCCCAAGACTGGGATCATGACCTGAGCTGAAGGCAGCCACTTAACCAACTGAGCCACCCAGGTGCCTCTGGAAACAACTTTTAGTGTATAACAACAGATGATGGGATAAAGAAAATTACTACATGAAAAAAATTACTATATATATATATACAATCGAATATTATTCAGCCACAAAGAAAGAAGGAAATCTGCCATATGTGTGGTAGCTGTATACTAAGTGAAACAAGCCAGATTAGTACTGTGGATTTCCCTTAAAAATCCATCCCCCAATCATTCTCCATTGTATTTAAAGAGATATACAATGAGATAACATAACATCAAAATGTCTAATACACAATCCAGAATCGCTTGACAAATGAAGGACAGGAAAATCTCAAGAACTTGTAAGGAAAAGACAACCTACACACAATAAACCCAAGACGACAAAGATGTTGGAATTATCAGAGAATTTATTAAAAAAAATTTTTTTTTTTTTTGTCAGAGTGTGTGCACACACATACAAGTGGGTGGAGTGGCCGGAAGAGAATCTCGGGACTCTGGAATCATGACCTGACCTGAAGGCAGACACTTAATGACTGAGCCACCCAGGCGTCCCCAGACAAAGACTTTAAAGCAGCTGTTAAAACTGTGTTTCAGAAAGTCAAGTTTAAAATCAGTGGAGAGTGATGAGGGGAGGACGATTTTTTAAAAGCAGGCATTTGACTTTGTTAGGTTCAGATTACAAACTTCCAACCCATCTTCTTTGCACTAAAATTCCGATGTCTAGTTTTCAAAGCCTTTGCAGAGGGCTTTGGGTCTGTTCTGTCTGTGCACCCCTAGTGGCTAATTTGGGGGACGTGATAGTACGATTAGGGTCAGATACACATATGCATAGTTCTGTAGTGACCCCAGGATTGTTTCTAGATCTTCATGGTATCAGTTTTTCGAGCTCTTTTTTCTTTACAAGTTCCCCGATACTTTCTGGCTCCTAGAGACCCTCTTCCTTGTCCCATGGCTGGACAGTTGGGGCTTCATTTCTCTGTTTTACTGTATACTTCCACAACGACATTTGAGTTTGATGCCAAACAAGATGGCAGAGAAAGAAAGCCATGTGGATTCCCTTCACGCTTACGGGAACAAAAGGATTCTGTTTTATTGGAGTTTTAGGTCCCTGTTTGGCCACTGTTGATATTATCACTGCCAGGGCTGCTGCCCTTGGCTTGTTTAGGGGCATAGGTCAAGGAGAAGAGGGAAAAACCTAGAAAACCCCATCTCCTTAGGGGCCCCCTTTATGGATACTTAGACCAAAAAGAATTCTTTTGGAGCCAATTCTGTCTGTACTTTGTTGACAGTTCTGAATTTGTACTGCCTTTGAGTCTAGGCTGAGTGGTCCCAGAGGAAACAAAACCAGGAAATTCACTTTGGGGTTAGTATGACGTAGAGTTGTGGTTTCCTCCTCCAGGCTGACTACCATTTCCAGGGTCCTTAGATAGCTGCTTCATGCCTTTTGTCTAGGTTTTTAGTTATATTCAGCCTGAGAGACAGGACAGACTATGCTAATTCCTCTTTTTTTTTTTTTTTTTTTTTACCAGAGCCAGAACATAGGTACCTTTTAATATTCCTACAACTGTATTATTCATTTGTTTTGGTTAAGAATTTGTTGAGCACTCATGGCATACTAATCTTTGCCGGAAATGTAAAGATGGATAATCTTTAAGTACTTATAGTAGATCCACAGTTAGGCATGTGATAGGGGGGTGGAGGTTGAAAGTAGACAATTTCATATTACACAATAATAATTTAGTTATTAATCTTATCCTTTTGATCTATTTCTACTTCAGGACTTGACATGTGGTTTGTTGCTGAAAAAGAGAAGAACCTATTTATAGTCCATTAATTTTCTGTTTTTCTTATTGTCCCAAAATATAAGGGATAGAAAGTCTGTGGATATATATGTGCTGGATGAAATTAATACTTAGTTTTAATAAGAATAAGAAATATAATTACATATTTAATTATTGTAACTTAAAATTAGAAAAATAATTTATTATTATATCCTTGTTTCTCAGGTCTTAGAAAAATACCCCAATACACCCATGAGTCATAAAGAAATTCTTCAAGTTATCCAGAGAGAAGGACTAAAAGAAATCAGGTGAGTTATTTAAATTTTATTAGTGATAATTATAATACTTGATTAGATTATTTCATCGTGTAAGCAGTATACATTACTCCTGAAGATTGATTATTTAGTAATAATTGCTTTGCTAGTTTCTGATTTATTTAGTTGTCAGATCTTTGAAGTTTTCGGTTGTGGCACAGTCACAAAACCACAAGTAAGTTAAAAAAAAAAAAATTCTTAGCTGTGTCCAACCCATGCACTTTAATTCTTAGGAAGGCCTGGAGCCATCTTCAAGCCTTCATCTATGAGTTCAGGTTTTTGATTTAATAAGCTTGTCATTAGCAGGTGAGAAGTACTGTCTAGTACAGGGAGAATGCTACAGGTGGACAGTCTGGGAAGAAATAACCTTAGCCCAGAGGAATAAAGTGGAAAAGATACAAACAAAGCAGTATATATTTCAAGTAATAGTTTTATGTACAGCAAATAAAACAGCTTAGAGTCAATTAATACAGGACCAAAGATAGAACATTCTTTAATTTCTAAGAGCCTTGTATTAATAATAGCACATAATAGTCACTTCATAATCAAGACCCTCTGCCATCAAGAAACAGTAAACTTACGGTCAGCATACTTGGTGCTGTTAATGTGGAAATCTGGGAGTCTGCCTGAGATACTGTCGCTAAGGTGGAGAAGGTTGCAGTGCTTTAAAGCTGCTGCTAGTTGTTCTCAAGTAGGGGTGGCATTGTGTAAACGCCCTTAGGGAAGGTGTCCAGAATTTATGGGGTTATTTTTGATTTTTAGACTGTCTGGAAAGAGGGGAGCACTGTGGCATGTAATGTTCAGGAAACAGGGAGGCTAAATGTCTCATGTTGTGCTATATAGTCCTTCACACCGAAGAATTGTTCAGCTCAGATGCCAGAGTAGTAGTGAGCTGTGCTGAAATATTTGTAAATAGACAATAATAAGTTTTTTTATATGTAGCTATTGCGTGTTCTAGATTTTAATTCTCATTTTCTTTAATACAAAATTGAGTTCTTGGCCCTTTGCTAACACAGCTAAAAAAATTTTGTTTTGACTTGTGGCCAAATGTCAGTAGGCTGGGAATAAATTAGGTTTGGACAGACAGAGATCACAAGGAGGCAGAGAGGCAGACAGAGAGAGAGAGAGAGGAGGAAGCAGGCTCCCCGCTGAGCAGACAGCCCAATGTGGGGCTCGATCCCAGGACCCTGGGGTCATGATCTGAGCCTAAGGCAGAGGCTTAACCCACTGAGCCACCCAGGCGCCCCAAGGAATTAGCTTTTAAACATTTTTGTAAATTAAAAAAGTAATCTCTTAATTTATCAATGATACAAATCTAAATATTTATTTGAATTAGGTAAGATTTATTAGATTAAAACTAAAGCATAATGCCTGTTTATTTAATTTTTTTACCTTTAAAAAAAAAATGATTTATTTATTTATTTATTTGACAGACAGAGATCACAAGTAGGCAAAGAGGCAGGCAGAAAGAGGAGGGAGCAGGCTCCCCGCAGAGCAGAGAGCCCGATGAGGGGCTCGATCCCAGGACCCTGGGATCATGACCTGAGTCGAAGGCAAAGGCTTTAACCCACTGAGCCACCCAGGCGTCCCTAATTTTTTTACTTTTTAAAAAAATTTAAGCCGAGTTAATTAGCATATAGTGTATTATTAGTTTCAGAAGTAGAGTTCAGTGATTCATCAGTCTTACGTAATACCTAGTGCTCATTACCTCATGTGCCCTCCTTAATGTCCATCACCCAGTTACCCCACCCCCGCATAATGTCTATTTAATACCACCAATTTGTGCAAAGCTGTAGGAGAAAAAGACAGTAATTTTTGTGGCCTGAGAAACAATTCTGCTAAGGTATTCTAATATTCTTTTATAACAGTGTCAACTTAGAGAATAGGAATGAGCCAGAGATTCCCCCCCCCCTTTAAAAATTAGACTTTTGAAACACTGGGGAAATTGACCAGGGTGTCTGGTGTATAGAGACCAGACTCCCATCAGTCCCTTAGCTCTGAATGCCAGTTGCAGGGTCATCAGGCTCCAAATTTCTAAGGCTCTATGACTTTATACTTGTCATTATCATTTCTAGGGAGCAGGCAAGAATAGTAAATAAGTAAAGAATAGTAAATAAACAAAGAAGGAAAGAAAGAAGAAATTTAGAAAAAGTAACCAGATGGAAGAGTCATCAAAAATAGCTTCTGGCTTCGCTTAGTGGTAACAATTTATAAGTAGATGTTCTTGTTTAAACTATATTGTGATGCAGTTATGGGACCACAAAGCAGTTCTAACTCACCAGTGACTTCCATTTTATTAACTCCATGTGACTTTTAGTACCTGGCTCTTGCTTCTTAACATTTTTTAACACAGCTGAATACTGCTTCCTTCCTGAAACTCTTTTTTTTTTTTTTTCCTAAGATTTTTATTTATTTATTTGACAGAGATCACAAGTAGGCAGAGAGGCAGGCAGAGAGAGAGGAAGGGAAGCAGGCTCCCTGCTGAGCAGAGAGCCCGATGCGGGGTTCGATCCCAGGACTCCAGGATCATGACCTGAGCCGAAGGCAGAGGCTTTAACCCACTGAGCCACTCAGGTGCCCTGTGAAACTCTCTTTTGTTACCTGAAGCGACCACAGGCATTCTTCCTTCTTCCTTCTCAGTTTTTTTGCTCAGTATCTTTTTCTTTCTTTCTTTCTTTCTTTCTTTCTTTCTTTCTTTCTTTCTTTCTTTCTTTCTTTCATTCATTCGACAGGCGCGAGCACATGTGTGCACAGCAGGGGGAGCACCAGGCAGTGGGAGAGGGAGAAGCAGGCTCACCAAGCAGGGAGCCCAATGTGGAACTCCATCCCAGGACCCTGGGATCATGACCTGAGCCAAAGGCAGATGCTTAACGACTGAACCACCCAGGCATCCCTGCTCTTTACCTTCTACCTTAAGTGCAATTTTCCATTCTCATCGCTTTAAGTATTATATGTTGTCAATTCTCAAATAGGTAGGGAATCTGTTTCCCACCTTAGCCTTTGTATATCCTGCCTTCGTAGCAGGAAATGTGCTTTTCTCTCAGTTCCATCTTACTTGTCAGGTGTCAGTTTGAATATGTATTTTTCAGAGAACTTTGAGTTTACGAGCTAGAGCAAATTTCCTTTTATAGTGTATTATAGTGTTCTGTTTATTTCTTCATAAGACTTGAAATCACATATTTTTTTGATCTTAAAAAAGATCACACAGCTTCTCTATAGCTTATATTAAGGGAGCTGTGCGAGGGCAGTGGCATCTCCTCTTCTTCCCACTCCTCTTTTGTGCTTGGTACATACCAGACATTGAAAACCTACTTGTTAATATGTGTATGAAGTATCAGACGTTGGAAGATTATACTCAGATGTAGTCACAACTTATCCTCTTGCTGCAGTGATGTGTTAAGTGATAGTCTTAAAATTTTAAAGTTTTTAGAGAGGTCATTTTAGACAGAATGAAATAGATAATTTCTTTATTGAAGATGTGCTACTTTTTAGTTTATTTTCAGTCTTCAGTCCTCAGTACATGGCTTTCAATCCTTTTTCCCTTTGTAGTTTTCCATGTGTTCCCCATTCTGAAGAAGCTCACTTAATTTTGAGTAGCCCATATTATATTGTTTTATTTTAAAATATATTAAAGAGGAAATGGCCCAAATGTCCATTAAAAGATGGGTGTGTAAATAAAGTGTAGTATACACATTCAATGGAATATTATTCGACCTTAAGAAGAATTGGAATTCTGGGGCACTGGGGTGGCTCAGTCAGTTAGGCGGCTGCCTTCAGCTCAGGTCATGATGCCAGAATCCTGGGACGAGTCCCACATGAGGGACTTCTTCTCCCTCTGCTTGCTGCTCCCCTGCTTGTGCTTTCTCTCTGTCTGACAAATAAATAAATAAAACCTTAAAAAAAAAAAAAAGAATTGAAATTCTGATACATGCTCTGTGGGTGAACCTGAAAAACATGCTAAGTGAAATAAGACAGACACAAAAGGACAAATAGTGATATAACAGGGGGAAAAAAAAGGACAAATATTGTACAGTTCCATTTATATGAGATACTTAGAACAGGCAAACTGATAGAGACACAGAGTAGAATAGAGGTTACCAGGGGCTGAGAATAGGGAAGATCGGAGAGTTACTGATTTAATTAGTACAATTAGTACAGAGTTTCTTTTTGGGATGATCTGAAAGTTCTGGAAATGGACAGTAGTAATGGTTGTGCAACATTGTGAGTGTAGTCAGTGCCACTGAAATCTACACTTACAAGTGGTTCATATGGTAACTTGTACGTTACGTATATTTTGCCAACCAACCAACCAACAAAAAAAATATTAAACATGAAGTGATTGGCTCTTGGCTGAGAAAAACTGATGTATTAGTTTCTTCAAGAACTTAAAAGGGTTTTTCAGAGATGCTTTCTGCAGTCTTTGAGTTATACAGTTCTGTAAGTCCCAGGGTCTGGTCACCAGACAAAAGCTACATGGTAATGTGAACAGGGAAGTTATTCAGTTAACTGGTTAAGTTATTAGTTGGTTAACCAGAAGTTAACTATTTAAGGGGAGCAACCAGTACCTAAAGGGCTGAGGCAGTGTGCCTTAAGAAGAGTAACTTTCAAGGTCTCCCTCTATGTCCCTAGGTTGTGATTCTTAGTGAAGTAGGTGGGGCTCTGGTCCAGTGGAGACAAAGATCACTGGTGCTGTAGCCTGGCCTGGCAAATAGGAAACTGCCTACTGGGTATTGGTAGAATTTGCTGGAAAGCCTTCTGCTGGGCAGTTGTCCCACATTCACTGCAGAGCCAGCTGAGGCACCAGCAGAATTTTCTGGGAAGCTACCCACAGTCATTCTGCTGAACCTTGCTGAAGGTTGGGTGCCACTGAGTGTCCCTCATGTTGCTGGGTGCTGCCTGCTGTAAGAGTGGGCAGGCAAGAGCACAGTAAAACCAGAAGAAAAGCCCCCTTTCAGTCTGCAGCGTTCTTCCAGCGCTCTGCTGACAGAACTTAATACCGAGCCAGCTGGCAAAGGAGAAGTGTTTGTAGGGTCCAGCTCCACTACCACAGAGAAGGATAAAGAAGGTTGAATTTGGAGGTAAAAATCAGTAAATTGATAACTAGCTGAGCAGCTTTCAGTGGTTTTTCAGTGGAATAACTGAGATCATTGTCTGGCCCCACACACCACTTTGGTTTACTTGATTTGTTTCTATCCGCTCTCTAGCGGAGTGGATACACGGCTGTTTTCTGTATGGAATCTAGGATTTCTTACTTTAGGACATCGATCAATCTTTTATCTTCACTTTTTTATGAAAAATCTTGACAGTGTTTGAAAACCAACTCATGTTTTTTCTTATTTAGCCTGTTTATCTGGTGGATTTTAGGGTTTTTTAAAAAGGTTTATTTATTTACTTATTTGGGGTACCTGGGTGGTTCTGTCGATAAGCAGCTGCCTTTGGCTCAGGTCATGATCCCAGGGTCCTGGGGTTGAGCCCCACATCGGGCTCCCTGCTTGGCAGGAAGATTGCTTCTCCCTCTCCCACTCCCCCTGCTTGTGTTCCTTCTCTCACTGTGTGTGTGTCTCTCTCTCTCTGTCATATAAATAAAATCTTAAAAAAAAAAAAGAAAAAGATTTTGGTTATTCATGTGAGAGATAGAGCACAAGCAGGGGGAGAGGCAGAGGGAGAGGGAGAGGTATATTCCCTGCTGAGCTGGGAGCCTAATGTGGGGCATGATTCCAGGACCTGAGCTGAAGGTAGACACTTAATCATCTGAGCCTTCTTTTGAATAATTTGAGTTTTGCAGTATAATATATGTTTTTTTATTTTTTATTTTTTATTTATTTTTATTTTTTTAAAGATTTTATTTATTTATTTGACAGACAGAGATCACAAGTAGGCAGAGAGGCAGGCAGAGAGAGAGAAAGGAGGAAGCAGGCTTCCTGCTGAGCAGAGAACCCGATGCGGGGCTCGATCCCAGGATCCTGGGATCACGACCTGAGCCGAAGGCAGAGGCTTTAACCCACTGAGCCACCCAGGCGCCCCTGCAGTATAATATATTTTATTTCACTTATATATTAGTTCATTTCTCTTTCCCTCATGGAGTATAGTAATATTGAATGCATTTTTGTCTGATAAGTCTAGCATCTGGATAATCTCAGGGTTGGCAACTGTCCATTGCTTTTCCCTTGAGAATTGCTTACATTTTCCTGGATCATTGTTTACTGAGAAATTTAAGGTTGTATTCTGGACGTTTTGAATATTATACTATTTTAGGCTCTGCTTTACTATTATAAACCTCTGGAGAATGGTGATTCCTTGCTTTGTTCCTTTCATCCTTCTTTCCAGTCAATCCTGTTGTCATCAGACTACATGTTCGCTCTTCTGTAGGTGTTGGTTCAGTAATCAGGTTGATTTTAAAGCCTTTGTGTTAGTGTTTGAGATTTGTTTCATACATGTGCCACTCAGGGTTATTAGTCTGCGATGTGAGCTGTGGGTCAGTTCTCAAAGCCTTTCCTGTGTTGGTTGGGAATGTCCCAAGTGTACAGAGCTCGGGACGAGCCCACGCCTCCTGTGAGAATTAGGGTATTCCTTGTCCTATTCTTTTCTCTCAAGAGTACCATCTCCCCTACCCCCAGCCTTTGGTGTTCTTTTTCCCTGTCTTAGCCAGAAAGATAGAGCTTTTCTCATAATTTTATCTGTCGCCTACAGTGCTCTCAAGGCTCCATAATTTGTTCAAGTGCTTGTATAACTCACTGAAAACTTAACGATTATGGGAAGGATACAGGGAAAGGATACCGAGGAAGATTAGCCAAGGGAAGAAATGTATAGGGTAGAGTTAAGGTAAATTACCAAATACAGACCTTCCAGTCATCCTTGCCCTATGACTTAGGGTAGTGTTAAATATCAATATCAGTGTGTGATAATATGCCTGGAACACTGCCAGTATCACTCAGGCCTTGGTGTCTAGAGTTTTTATTGGTGGTTCATCCTGTAGGCATGATTTATGACCCACGTGGCTGATCTTGAGTTTCTAGTATCTAGCCCCTCTAGAGATAATCTGATACTGTGTGGCCCATGCTCTCACTCTTAATCTTATTGTCGATGTGGCTAAAAGCTCCTATCCATGGGGTGCTTGGGTGGCTCAGTTGCTGAGCATCTGCCTTTCACTTGGGTCGTGATCCCAGGGTCCTGGGATCGAGTCCCGTATTGGCCTCCCTGCTCAGTGGGTAGCTTCCTATTACCCCTGCTTGTGTTCCCTCTCTTACTGTCTCTCTCTGTCAAGTAAATAAATAAAATCTTAAAAAAATAAAAGACCCTCCCCGAAATTACTGTGTTGCTGTCTGGCTGGCTCAGCTCTCTCATAGGGCCTTGTGATTATTTCCAGGAGCAACGGCCAGACCTCTAATTGGGTAAAGGTAAATTCTTTTTACATACTCCCATATGAATCAAGTTTTGATTTCCCAAATGTGCCAGCTTTCTTAATTTTTAATGTTTAAGGTGGTTGCTTTTTATTAATTTTTTTTTTTTAAGATTTTATTTATTTATTTGACACAGAGAGATCACAAGTAGGCAGAAAGGCAGGTAGAGAGAGAGGGGGAAGTAGGCTCCCCGCTGAGCAGAGAGCTGATGCAGGGCTGGATCCCAGGACCCTGAGACCATGACCTGAGCCGAAGGCAGAGGCTTAACTCATTGAGCCACCCAGGCACCCCTATAGTTGCTTTTTAAAAATTAACATATAATGAGCATACTCTAAAAACATTTTAAAGCATACAGTTCAGTGGTTTTTTTTTGGTTTGTTTTTGTTTTTATTTATTTTTTTATTTTTATTTTTATTTATTTTTAATTTTATTTATTTATTTGACAGACAGAGATCACAAGTAGGCAGAGAGGCAGGCAGAGAGAGAGGAGGAAGCAGGCTCCATGCTGAGCAGAGAGCCCGATGCGGGGCTCGATCCCAGGACCCTGAGATCATGACCTGAGCCGAAGGCAGAGGCTTAACCCACTGAGCCACCCAGGTGCCCCTGTTTTTGTTTTTAAAGATTTTATTTATGAGAGATAGCGAGAGAGCATAAGCAGGGGGAGGGTTTGAGGGAGAAGCAGACTCTGTGCTGAGCACAGAGCCTGATGTGGGACTTGATCCCAGGACCCTGCGATTATGACCTGAGCCAAAGGCAGATGCTTCATCAACTGAGCCACCCAGGTGGCCCACAATCTTTTTATTTAATATATTCACCCAGGACATTTCCATTATCCCCAAAGAAACCCTGCAATATTAGCTGTCATTCCTCTTCCTTGCCTCAGCCCCTGTATCCCAGCCCTAGGCAACCAATAATGGGCTTTCTCTCTCCATGGAGTTGCAATTTTGGGTATTTCATATAATGGAATCATAGAATTCGTGGCTTTTTGTGACTGGCTTTCTCATATAGTGTGATGATTTGAAGGTTCATTCATACTGTAACATTTATCAGTACTCTGTTCCTTTATTGCTAAATAGTATTCCATTGTATGCGCATGCCGCATTTTGTTTATCCGTTCATCAGTTGGTGGACATCGTGGTTATTTTCACTTTTGGGCCATTAGGAATAATGCTACTGTGAACATCTGTGTATACTTATTTATATGGGAAATAGCTTTTTGTATTTTTGTCCACAGGTTTTAGTTGTAACCAGCCAGAGGGAGAGAGGCTGTTGTGGGTCTACTCTGTCCTCTCCAGGTCTCACCCACTCAGTTTTAAATCATGAAATTGGACTGAAGGTGTTAAGGAGGTTAATAAAGGGGCTGTTTTATTAGAGTAGATGAGATGCGGTGGTTTGGATTACCTGACTAGTGCTGGAGACAATAGACTGATTTGAGATACATATTTTAAGACTTGCTTTTGGATTGGATGTGGGAAGGAAAAGAAAGGAGGAAATAAGAAATGATTTCTGGGTTTCAGTAGCTACCGTTTACTGTAGAAAAGAACCAAGGAATTAAACTGGTCATGTGAGGAACTGATAAAGGATTCACTGAGCATGTACTTGTGGGTTCAAAAGAAAAGCTCTGAATGTCTGGAAGGGTGCGAAGGTCTTCAGGTGCAGGACCTGGTTATAAGTCTCGAGATAGCAGTGAAAAGGTGGAATGATCTGGAGCTGTCGAGTAGGTATCTGTTGTCTGAGATAAATACCTAATACCTGTTCTGGACATCATTGAGTAGGAGTTCTGGTGCGTTACAGAATCCAAGAATATATCTTTGTGTTTTTTTTTTTTTTTTTTTTTTTTTAATGATAATATACTTCACTTATGTTACAAGTCTATGTTAGTAAGGTAGGTACTGAAGTCAGTTATTTAAATATAAATGTTTACTTTTAGAAAATTGCAAATTGAAACAAAGGTATGTATCCTCCAGCTAAACTATAAATGGTCTTCCCAACCCAGACTATATTGAAGTCAGCCTTAGGCATTTTATTACTTCAGCATTGCAGTATATATCTGATAGCTGAGAGGTTAAGAGACTGTGTGCAAACTGGATATTGTGTCTTATCAGAAAGAGAGCAGCTAAGCACAGACGTGAAATATGCACACTGTGGGTAAAACATACAAAGACTAGTCTGTAAGTCAAATGCTTTACGTATGCTGGGAGACCATTCCTGCTAATCCTTGCTGTTATCCCTCATTAGTACTTTTTTCCTTAGTCTTCTGTATGGCAGGTTCCCCCTTCATTGGCTTGGCAGCCGTTGGTGTTGGCAGTGTACTTCTACAGCATTAAATGCGGGACTCAGGCCTTCCTTCTAAAGTAGCCACTGCTTTTGGTGCCTGTCCCTCACCCCCAGGTTTTCTTAACCTGCCTTGTTCATCCTGTTAGCTCTATTACCTTGACTTTTCTTTTTTTTAAAAGACTTTATTTATTTATTTGACAGAGATCACAAGTAGGCAGAGAGGCAGGCAGAGAGAGAGAGAGAGGAGGAAGCAGGCTCCCTGCTGAGCAGAGAGCCCGACGCGGGGCTCGATCCCATGACTCCGAGATCATGACCTGAGCCGAAAGCAGAGGCTTTAACCCACTGAGCCACCCAGGTGCCCCGGATTCTTGATATATAATAATTTTGGTGAGGGATGAATTTGAATCTTGAATCTTCCATAAAATTGATGTGGGAGAATAATATGTAGCTAGTAAGAGTGTAGCCAACTACCTAGCTTTTAAGTTAGGTTGATCATTACTTATTTGTCATCTCTCAAAGAAGTCGAGAAGTATTTAAAAGCATTGGTTCTTTATGGAAAAAGACCTGCAAAGGAAGACTAAGTGCTAGTTATATAGTAGTATTGGAAAATTTGGGGACAAGCAGCTGACGTGGTTGTGGGTTTCTTGCAAATGAAGTTTCTCTAGTTGTTTACAAATCATGCCCCAATTTAAAGAGTAATTTCTTGTGTTCCTCACCCTTTTGTTCCTCCCAAACCCCTTTTCTAAGCCAGTTACGTTACTTTAGTCACAAAATATTATAGCTGGCAGAGATAATTTGGATATTACCATTACATTTCATTTTATTACTAAAGAATTAAGGCCTGTGGAGGTTGGTCAGGGTCATACAAGTTCTATGAAACTAGAAACCCAGATTTACTGCTTCTGGTTTTGTTCTTACTAGTATATCATATTGCCTCTACATCCCTAGTTTTCCCTACTCTTCTGATTAGTCTCTTCGCTCTCTTTTTCCCATCCAAGTACTAACCAGGCCCGACCCTGCTTAGCTTCCGAGATCAGACGAGATCGGGCGCGTTCAGGGTGGTATGGCCGTAGACTTCGCTCTCTTTTTCAAATCAAACTTACATTATGTGCTGACATATAATAACTTTAGGATAGTTGCTGTCTAACTGTAAATGGCTTTCTGGAAGAATTTGAAACAAAAACCTCAGCCATTATAATAACTTGGATTCTGAAAGGGCTGGTACATTTTTGGGGGGAGGGGTGTGTGTGGCCCAGTGTGGGACTTGAACTCATGACCCTGAAATCAAGACCCGAGCTGAGATTTGGGAGTCGGATGCTTAACCAACTGAGCCACCTAAGGGCCAGTACAAGTTTAAGAACTTACAATAATGGGACATTTAATTAGATTTTTTTTTTTAAGATTTTATTTATTTATTTGACAGAGAGAGAGAGATCACAAGTAGGCAGAGAGGCAGGCAGAGAGAGGGGGGGAAGCAGGCTCCCTGCTGAGCAGAGAGCCTGATGCAGGGCTCGATCCCAGGACCCCGGGATCATGACCTGAGCCGAAGGCAGAGGCTTAACCCACTGAGCCACCCAGGTGCCCCTAAATAGATCTTTATATTGTTGTTTTGTATTGCTCCAGTTTCTTTCCTAACAAGAGTTGTTTTTCTGGTGGTTTTTTTTTTTTTGTTTTTTGTTTTTTTTGTTTTTTTTAAATGTCTCAGTCTTATATCCCAAGCAAGCTCCTTTAGAGTTGGAATTGTAAAGAATCCTGGGAACCAGCTAGTAAAGATCATGCTCAGTAAACAATTTGCCAGATTGAAATCTTACCTCTTCAGAGGAGTCCTGGTTGAGTTTGATTAGTATTAATACATTTACTTACTAAAACATACCAAAAACTAATCCTAGCACCTGTTTTTTTTCCTGTCTGTCCTTATGTAAAATAGGTAGCAAGGGAAGTACAGTCAACATTGTCTGCTGCTTTTCAGCAGAAATCATTATCCCTGCAGAGTGGGTCATTGGACTGTTTGCCAAGCTGATTTGTCTTAAGGTGTTTCACTAGGAAAGAGCTCAGTTTAAGAATGAAGAACATTATTGGTTAAATTGAGGCCATATTAACTAAAAGTTAGCTGACTTCGAGTTCAGCCTGTGTTTTCTTCATCTGTCTGTTACAGTCTGCTTTTGAACACACACAGACTTTGTAGGGATGTCAAAAAGGATTAATGATGAAAAAATAACCCCCAAATGCTTGCATATTGACAGAAAAGAGTATTCTGATCCATTGTGTTAAGCTTCAGGGTAGTGAGTTTATTATGGATCAAAGGGAAGCTAGTAAACCTTAGGGTCCATAGCTGATGGCTTTATGATGGCTCCTTGAAACTGAAATGCATGGGAAGAATATTAAAGAATAGTCATTCATCCACATTTAACTCAAGACTGCTTTAATAGTTTTAGTATGCCATATAATTGAGGTCCTGCACCTGCTTTCTGAAATGGTTTAGACTATTTAGCTGAGTTTAACTGTGCATTTTTAGACAAAGTTGTATTTTGGGCTAACTTGTGAATTCTAAAGAAGAAATAAATGTTTTATTTAGCAAAGTGGGGGGAGGGTGCTAATTTGAAGAATCGTGGATATTGCTGGGAGGGGAAGGGAGAGTTTATTTTTTATTGTTAAAATTAAAAGTTTTTTTCTCTTTCTTTCATTTTCTTGGGGTGCATTCCAACTCCAGAAGGTAAGAAGTATTACTTTATTCTAAGGATTTATGTACAATGATAAAGTCTCTTCTACAAGTTTAATTGAACTCACCTTTGGATGCATGATTTTTACTTTATAAGTAAACAATTAGTCTAGAAACTAAATAAGAGTGAAATGACTGTGTAAATATTTTATTATATGTGCTCTTTTGTCCTTGCTGTTTGTAATAATCTTTATTTGGTCATAATTTTAGAAACCAATCAACATTTAGTTTTAAAATTACCATTTGACTTATACTATCATTGGGATACCTAGTGTTCTGCAGAAACTATTTCAGTTTGAAAATATGTGGGCTAACATTTGCTTTATGGCTGTAGGATTGAAAATATATATGTTTATGCTCTGATTTAGAGACAGTGTTGGTCAAATCCTCTGTGGGAATGACACTTATTTAAAACCAGGCTAGAACAGGTTAAAATTCAGTTTGGATCCTTTACTGTATTGGCTTTTTTCTGTGTTGACATAGCATTTTATTTTTTATTTTATTTTTTTTTAAAGATTTATTTATTTGACAGCACAAGTAGGCAGAGCAGCAGGCAAAGGGAGAGGGAGAAGAAGACTCCTCACCAAGCAGGGAGCCGTACTTGATCCCAGGACTCTGGGATCATTACCTGAGCTGAAGGCAGTTGCTCGACTGACTGAGCCACCCAAGCGTGCTTGACCTGGCATTTTAGACACACCTCTGTTTTAACAATTCCTCTGTTATATTATAGTTACATATTATAATTATCTGCCTTGCCTGTGAGACATGAGAACAGGAACCACAACAATATATTTTCATGTAAATAGGCATGGCATGACATTTAGTTAGAGCTTAGTACTTTTTTTTTTAGTACATCTTTTTAACTCCAGCTAAATTTGCATTCCATTAAGTTCATTTACAAGAATTTATTCATTTTTGAGTATCAGTTTATGGAGGAAACCTTAATCCAGGTTGTACAAATAGTTAAAATTATAAATTAAAATATTTAAAACTAGATAAGAAAAGTTTTGTGTATTTTTTTTAAAGATTTTATTTATTTATTTGACAGAGAGAGACACACAGAGAGAGAGGGAACACAAGCAGGGGGAGTGGGAGAGGGAGAAGCAGGCTTCCTACCAAGGAGGGGGCCTGGTGTGGGGCTCGATCCCAGGAGCCTGGAATCATGACCTGAGCTTAAGGACTGACCCACCCAGGCATCCTCGTGTTTCGAGGGGAACTTAATATTGATTAGATGCTTTAGGTACAAGTAACAGGAACCAAATGTGAATGATTAAAACAAAATGGGATTTTTTTTTTTTTTTTTTTTTAAAGAATGTGGGGTAGCTCATAACCTCAGAGGAAAGAAACAGGTTCTGAAATTGAGAGAACTAAGGCAGCTTCAGAACTAACTAACTAACTAACTAAGGTAGCTAGAACTATCGCATTGACTCATCAAGACACTTCTAGCTGGGATGAGTTAGTCTTTGTTCTGTTCAAGGTTAAAATTTGAGAAAAGGTGAACCTGGCTGGCTCACTGTCTAGGCATGGTGAGATACTTTGACTTTCCAATGGGGTAGGTCATAGTTCCCCCAAAGCAAAGTACACATTGTTTCTAGAAGAAGAGAAAAAACAGATGTCCACTGTGTTGCTCATGGTAGAAAATTACAAGAGAAAAGTACAAGCTACAAGCAGTTGTAATAAGTAACCCTTTTACAGATTGTCTCAGTGGTAACATGTGCTGTACTCCAGTACAGTACCATGATCAGAATATTGTTTTTGCTGCAGTCTACTTTGTGCTTGTGTGTGTGTGTGTGTGTGTGCGCGCACATATGGATGTATATTTGGACTGTGCATTTTAATCACATGTATAGATTCATGGATCTACTACTATCCATCAGAATACAGAACAGGTTCATCAACGAGAGAGTCCCTTGTGTTGCCGGTTTCACAGCCACACCTCCCTAGTGCCAGCTCCATCCACTCCCCTTGACCCCAGAAAACCACTAATGTGTTCTGTATTTCTGTCATTTTGCCATTTTAAGAATTTGTATTAATGGAGTTGTATAAATTATGTAATTATTTGGCTTTTATTCAGTGTCATTCCCTGTAGATTACATCCAGGTTGTTTTATGTGTCAATATTTCACTCCATTTTATTGCTGAGTAGTATTCAGTGACAAGCTGTAGCGGAGTTCTTTAATCATCCACCCACAGTAGGACATGTGAACTGTTTCCAGTTTTTCTTTGTCCTGTCTTTGACTATTACAAATAAAGCTTTTATGAAAATTTGTGTACATACTTTTGTGTAAACATAAATTTCCTTTCTCTGGCATAAATGGCCAGAATTGTAGTTGTTGGATGGTCTGGTAAGTGCATATTAGTTTTAAAGAGATTTTCACATTGTTTTTCAGAGTGATTGTACCATTTTACATTCTCACCGGCATTATATGTAAGATCCAGTTTCTCTGATACTGGAATGGATTCTTTGTAAATAGCATATAGTTGGGTTGTGGGGTTGTTAAGGACAACTCTGCTAATCTTTGCCTTTTAATTTGCATATTTACATCATATATGTTTAAGGTAATTATTGATAGAGTTTATGTCTGCCATTTTATTATTTGTTTTCTGTTTGTTTCCTGTTTCTTATACTTTTTTTTTTTTTTTTTTAAGATTTTACTTATTTGAGAGCAAGAGAGCTAGAGAGAGAGAATACAGAGGAAGAGGGAAAGAGATAAGCAGACTCCCCGCTGAGCAGGGAGCCCAATGAGGGGCTTGATCCTAGGACCCTGAGATCATAATTTGTGCCAAAGGCAGATGCTTAACCGACTAAGCCACCCAGGCACCCCCCTTGCTCTGTTGTTCTTTTCTTGCCTTCTCATGGGTTATATTTTTAGGATACCATATTGGCTTATTTATAGTGTATTTCTTTGTATCTGCATAATTTCCTCAGTGTTTGCTCTGTGTATTACAGTGTACTTATATGATTTATCAGTCTGATGGAATGAACATTTTACCACTTTGAACTGTGGAGCCCATTCCATTTAGAGTCTTAGTACTTAATGTTATAGTTTTTTGTTTCAGTCATCAAATATTAGTTAAAAATTCATGAGAAGGGTAGTCTCTTGCATGTACCCTTATTTCTATTCTTCCTTCTTTCCTGATGCTCTAGTATCCGCCCCCTTTTTTTTAAGATTTTATTTATTTATTTGACAGAGAGAGATCTCAAGTAGGCAGAGAGGCAGGCAGAGAGAGGGGGAAGCAGGCTTCCCGCTGACTGGAGAGCCCGATGCAGGGCCCGATCCCAGGACCCTGGGATCATGACCTGAGCCGAAGGCAGAGGCTCAACCCACTGAGCCACCCAGGTGCCCCCCATTATCCTTTTTTAAAAAAATCTTTTTTTAAAGATTTTAATTATTTATTTGCAGGGGTCGGGGGGATCCCGTAAGAGCAGAGGGAAGGGACAGAGAGGGAGAGGGAGAAGCAGACTCTCCACTGAGCAGGGAGCACAATGTGAGACTCAATCCCAGGACCCTAGGATCATGACCTGAGCCAGAGTTAGATGGTTAACTGACTGAGCCAGCCAGGTGCCCTCTAGTATCCCTTTTATCTTTTTCTTTCTATTAAAAGAACTTCCTTTAGCCATTCCTTAAAAGTGGGTCTGCTAGCAGCTTACTTATTTAGTTTTACTGTTTCTGAGACCGTCTTTATTTCTCCTTTGTTTCTAAAGGATAGTTATTCAGATATAGAATTCAGAAGGAATTACTATAGAATTGACCTTTCATTTTGGACAGCATTTTTAAGACTTTATACCACTTCCTTCTGGTCTCCATGGCTGTTGATTGAACTAGTGTTTCTCTATAGGTAATGTGTTGTTTCTGACTGCTTTCATGATTTTTTTTTTTAATTTAATGCTCAGAAATTTCATTGTGTGTCTTTGTGTGTGGACTTCTTTGAGTTTATTTTATTTAGCTTTATTGAGTTTCTTGAATATTTTTGTTTCTTTTTCACCATGTAAGTTTTTAGCCAGTAGTCCGTCCTTTGAATACTAAGTCTTGCTTGAAAACTTCTGGGACTCTGATGGTATGAACTTTAAATCTTTTGTTATTATCCCATAACTCCCTCAGGTTCTGTTAATTTTTTTCAGTGCAGTTTTCTCTCTGTTCACATTGGGTTAATTTTGTTGATTTGTCCTTAAGGTCATTGATTATATCCTCTCTCATCTCTGTTCTACTGTTGAACCTTTCTAGCACATTTTTACATTATTGTGCTTTCCAGATTTATAACATCACTTCTTTTTACAACTTCAATTTCTTTGCTGATATTTATTATATTTTCATTTGTTTCAAGAAAATTTGTAAGGGCTTATCAAAGAATCCTTCTCTTATAATTTCAATATCAGTTTTAGTGTTGGTATCAGTTTTGATTGTCTTTTCACATTTAGGTTGCAGTTTTCCTGGTTCTTGGTATGATGAATGATTATTACATTTGGATCCTGGATATTTTAGTTGTTACATTAGGAGATGTTGGGGTCCTATTAAATTAAAATCTTCTATTTAAGCAGGCATTCACATTGTTTGGGTTTACCATGTGAGAACTGGACTCCTTTGGTGGACTATGGTTCAGTAACAATTTTCAGAGCCTTTGCTATGCTATTTTGGTCTTGTTTTATCTGGTGACAGAAGCTCACAATAATCTCTGCTGCTTTTTTCTGAGGGGCTAGAAGGAGTTTCCACAGACGAGGCTGCCTGGTGACTCTAAATGTGGGGTAAAGGGAGTCTCCGGCCTGTGGGGGCAGAGAGGCTTTCCAGACCAGATGCTTATGATGGGCCTCTCTTGCTTGTGCCACTGGGCAGCCCAGCATCTCTGGGGAGAGAGCTAGTAGTCCCAGTTCCATAAGGATAAAGAGACTTCCTGGGCTGGGCTGCTCCTTGTGGTTTGATCCCACTTGTGGGTACCACTTTGCCTTGGCATTTGTAGTTTTTATTTAATTTTTTTAGAGGGGGAGACAGGAAGAGGAAGAGAGAGAATCGTAGGCAGGCCCCACGCCCAGCACAGAGCTTACGTGGGGCTCTGTTTGATGAGCCTGAGTTCATGATGTAAGCTGAAACCAAGAGTCTGACTCTTAACCGACTGAGCCACGGAGGCACTCCAGTCTTTAGTTTTGAGGCTTGAGGGAAGCTCATTTGCAGTAAAAACTATTTAATTATATAAGCTTTACCATAACTCTATGTTACTTCTGTGAATTAGAAAATGCTAGGAATTGGTAAAATTAATGAATCAACTGGCTCCTTTAAAATTCTGAACCTTGGGGTGCCTGGCTGGCTCTCTTGGTATAGTGTGCACGTCTGGATCTTGGAGTGGTGAGTTGAGCCTCACACTGTCACGTTGAGCATGGAGGTTATTTATTTATTTATTTATTTATTTATTTATTTTTATTTTTTAAAGATTTTATTTATTTGACAGAGAGAGATCACAAGTAGGCAGAGAGGCAGGCAGAGAGAGGTGGGGGAAGCAGGCTCCCTGCTGAGCAGAGAGCCCGATGCGGGACTCGATCCCAGGACCCTGAGATCATGACCTGAGCCGAAGGCAGCTGCTTAACCCACTGAGCCACCCAGGCGCTCCTAGAAGTTATTTAAAGAAAGAAAGTCAGATTCCAAATCTTGACATAGGTGGCTATGTCAAGATCAAGAGTTTGTGTTCAAAAGCAGGAAGTAATTGTAACGAGTAGCTTTGGATCTTTAGATATGAACTATATTGCTAATTGAAGAAAAAATGCCAGATAGCACAAAGATACAAAATTACAACAAATTCTTTCTTTTTAAAGTCCTTAGGTTGTTTTTCTTTTTTAAGATTTTATTTATTTTTTTATTTTGAGAGAGTGAGTGAGTGAGTGCGTGTGTGCTGCTTGGGGGAAGAGCAGAGGGAGAGGGACAAGCAGACTCCATGTAAGCACGGAGAGTACAGTAGGGAGCTGGGCCTCATGTTGAGATCACTACCTGAGCCAAGATCGAGTCAGTCACTCAACCGGCAGAGCCTCCCAGGCGCCCTAACAAACTCTTATTTTTTGAAGTACTTAATCAAATCCATTCAATTTTATTCTCTCTCTAGCTTATTTCTTTCAGAACTGTGTCCATAGCTTACAGAGTTTTCCGTTTTTAGTTTCTTTTTTTTTTTTTTTTTTTTTTTTCCCCCACTAATACTTTTTTTACTCTAAATAGTATGGCCTTGTATACAACCCTCTATACCTCTTTAGTTCAGAGACATGTGCTGTTCAGGAACTCGGCCCAGGCAATTAAGACATGTCAGCATCCTGATCAGCTGAAATAAAGGCAGTTGATGATACTGTTTTATATGCAGTAGTTACAGCATGACCTTTCTTAGAAGGATTGTGTTTCTCTCAAAGTTTCTATTTTCTTTTTATTGTGTATTTCTCATAAGATTGAAAAGCGAGATGCTTTAGTTAATCAGTAGTGGAAATGGCTACTGACCTAAGTCACATACTTCATGTGTATGATCTATTTAATCTTAAATAAACCCTCTGAAGTCTTTATTTCTTAAAGACATTGAAGCAATGAGAAGTTATGTAACGAGTTAGTGATAAAACTTGAATCTACATCTGTCTGATTGAAATACAAGTCCTGCTTCTGTTGCCTCACTTTTGAGTGGGATGAGGAGACAGAGTAAGCCCCTTAAAGAACTCTTGTATTACTTGTTAGCTGAAAAGTTATGCTGTTCTCCTAAGTCCTCTATCAAGAGTTTGTGATTTTCTAACCTAAATACAATTGAACCTTGTTGTTCATTTATTTACTTTGAAATAGAACAGAATCAATCAGTCAAGTAAAACAGTCATTGGACCATATTTTTTCTGTTTTTTTCCCCCCTTTGATGAAATTGTTTTGCTCACACCTTACTGGTACTGGACAAATCATGCTTTTGATAAAACAGTAATGGGGGAAAAGACAATAATGGGAAGATAAAGATGAGAAGATAGAGTGTACAGACACATATCTCAGAATCTGTATTTATTTCTGTGACCTCCCTCTCCAAGCTAATCCTAGATTATTCTTATTTTGTGCCCTTTCACTACTCTCCTAATCCACACCTCTCATTTTGGGGTCCCAACTGGTCTTCTCCAAAAATGTCTGTTTAAAATTTCCCTGCACACCCTTTCCCTCTCCAGTAACTCTTTTCCATTTGTTTCATGGTATGTTTGGGGAGGAAAGTAGTTTAAAGAAATGAATTCATTCAAGTATGGATGGTTCAGATGCTATTTTTTTAAATTTAAAAGCTTACATTTAAGTTACTTTGTTTTTAAAAGTAGGTTAGTTGTTACCCAAATGAATTTCGTGTTGGAAGAATTGCTGGTGACATGACCAGGACAGAGCAAGCAAAAGACTTTAATGTAAGGGTTTTTGGTTTTGTTTTTAAGATTTTATCTATTTATTTGACAGAAATTACAAGTAGACAGAGAGGCAGGCAGAGAGAGAGAGGGGAAAGCAGGCTCCCCGCTAAGCAGAGAACCCGGCTTGGGGCGCGATCCCATCTGGGAACACGACTCGAGCTGAAGACAGAGGCCTCAACCCACTGAGCCACCCAGGCGCCCTTGTTTTTGTTTTAAAGATTTTATTTATTTATTTGACAGAGACACAGTGAGAGAGGGAACACAGCGGAGGGAGTGGGAGAGGGAGAAGCAGGCTCCCTGCAGAGGGCTAGTGCCAGGACCCTGGGATCGTGACCTGAGCCGAAGGCAGATGCTTAACGACTAAATCCCCCAGGCGCCGCAATGAAAGGGTTTTTAAGAATACAGCAGTTGCCAGTGAATTAAAAACCCACCCAGATTATTATTATTATTTTTTAAATTTTATTTATTTATTTGACAGAGAGAGCGCGCACAAGCAGGAGGAGTAGCAGGCAGAGGGAGAGGGAGAAGCAGGCTCCCTGCTGAGAAAGGAGCCTGACACGGGGCTCGATCCCAGTACCCTGGGATCATGACCTGAGCCAAAGGCAGTTGCTTAACCAACTGAACCACCCAGGCGCCCCCCCCCCCCCCAGATTATTTTTTAATTTAGTGATTTCTAAACTCCCTATTTTTCCCTTCTTTTTTTTTTTAAGATCTTATTTATTTGACAGAGAGAGATCACAAGTAGGCAGAGAGGCAGGCAGAGAGAGGAGGAGAAGCAGGCTCCCCGCTGAGCAGAGAGCCCGACGTGGAGCTCGGAGCTCGATCCCAGGACCCTGAGATCATGACCTGAGGGGAAAGCAGAGGCTTAATCCACTGAGCCACCCGGGCGCCCCTAAACTCCCTATTTTTCAACCTAATGGTGCTGTTGAGTTCATTTCATTTTGTGTAGGTAGTCATGCCATCAAAATTAGTTTTTAGTTAAAGTTAATGGTGCTGAAATTTTAGTTATGTGGATAACTATTGTACATGCATTTCTGTGTTTGTATAGATAACATATATCATGTGAGTGAAAGATTCTTACATGTTTATTATCTTTGTATATTTAAAATTGACCTGAAATAGGGCATTCAAGCATCTGTTTGGGGAACTGGATGACCTCTACATTTCTTTTAACCTTGGAAGTCTGAGTCTGTTACTTAATCCTATTGAAATTCAAGGGATTTAACTTTGAAGGATAAATATAGAGTGTATAATAGTTTAGTCAGAGATAGGGAAGCTGATTAATTGAGGCCTAGTTTTGACAAGCCTGTTCTGTAGGAGGGAATACAGAAAGATGAACAGGAGATTGAGATTAGAGATTAGGCTGGGTAATTTATTGCGAGGAGAAATATCAATAAGAATAAATAAATTAGACTGGTGAAGTCCCTTAAAGCTTTTTTTTTTTTTTTTAAGATTTTTATTTATTTATTCGACAGATGGAGGTCACAAGTAGGCAGAGAGAGAGGGGGAAGCAGGTTCCCCGCTGTGTAGTGAGCCCAACACAGAACTCGATCCCAGGATCCTGAGATCATGACCTGAGCCAAAGGCAAAGGCTTAACCTACTGAGCCACCCAGGCCCCCAACTCCTTAAAGCTTTTTTTTTTTTTTTTTTTTTAAGATTTTATTGATTTTATTTGACAGATAGAGATCACAAGTAGGCAGAGAGGCAGGCAGAGAGAGAGGGAGGAGGAAGCAGGCTCCCTGCTGAGCAGAGAGCCCGACGTGGGGCTCGATCCCAGGACCCTGGGATCATGACCTGAGCCGAAGGCAGAGGCTTTAACCCACTGAGCCACCCAGGCGCCCCTCCTTAAAGCTTTTTTATCAGTGCCTTGAAATGGGCATAATAAATACGAGAGGACATTGGGGAATTTTATTTTATTTTAATTAATTAATTAAAAAAAAGATTTTATTTATTTATTTGACAGACAGAGATCACAAGTAGGCAAAGAGACAGGCAGAGAGAGAAGGAAGCGGGCTCCCCGATGAGCAGAGAGCCCGATGCGGGACTTGATCCCAGGACCCTGGGATCATGACCTGAGCCAAAGGCAGAAGCTTTAACCCACTGAGCCACCCAGGTGCCCCTAATTAATTATTTTTAAGAAAGCTTTTCTGCTTTTTATTTTTTCAATTTATTTTTATTTTTTAAAGATTTTTATTTATTTGTCAGAGAGAGAGAGTACAAGCATGAAGAGCTGCAGGCAAAGGGAGAAGCAGGCTCCCTGCTGAGCAAGAAGCCTGTTGTGGGACTCCATTCCAGGACCCTGGGATCATAACCTAAGCGAAAGTTAGATGCTTAACTGACTGAGCCACCCAGGCGTTCCACTGTGGTGAATTTTGCAGATGGACTGTAAAATTTCTTACATTTCTTTGGATTGGTTGTAGGAGGGGATGCCAATGAGGAGAGAACCAAAAATATTAAAAGGAGTAGGCCTTAGGATTTTATGATGAGTCTTAATGTACTTAAAGAGTTGTCTTACGGAATAGTGAAACAGTGTTAAAATTTTTTTTCTGCACTCACAAAGATAACTTATTGTAAGGTCATTTTGGAAAATTCAAAGTACAGAAAGTCACCAGTTTTTCCACCACGTTAGCCACTGATTCCCAGCAAAAATCAAGTCTAAAAATGGAGTTACAGGAAGACACACACTTGGCTTAGCTTAAGGAAGAATTTATAAATTATTGGAAATGCTTGAGGACATAGTAGCCTCCACCATCTGATATGCTTGTGTGAAAGACTGGACGATAACCTGCTGATGTTTCAGCAGGAGCTATCAGCATCTGTAGTAAATGGGCTGGATGACCTGGGAAGCTCCTTGTCAACGTGTGGATTTGTTTGATTCTTATCTGTAGGCGTTTCATAAACTGATAGCAAGGTAGAGAATGAGTAAGAGTTACAGGATTTTTTTGGACCCAGCAAGTCTGCTTTTGGGTCTATACACAAAGGAATCGAGAGTAGAGACTTGAATAGATCTTTTTACACCAATATTCCTAGTAGCGATAGCCACAATAGGCAAAAGACAGAAACAACCCAGTTGGCCACTAATGGGTGAATGGATGAACAAAATGTGACATATATATTCAACAGACTATTATTCAGCCTTAAAAAGGAAGGAAATTCTAACATATGCTACACTATGGATGAACTTCAAAGACACTCTACTAAGTGAAATAAACCAGACCCAAGAAGGGAAATACTGTGATTCCATTTACATGAATCATATTTATAGAGGCAGAAAGTAGAGAGTGGTTGCCAGGGGTTGGATGTAGGGGAGAAATCGAGAGGGGTTTAATGGGAATAGAATTTGAGTTTCTCAAGATAAGAGATCTAGAGCTTGGTTGTATAAATAGTGTGAAGTTTCTTAAGTGTGAGTCAAGTGTACACTTAGATTGAGATGGTCCATTTTAGGTTTATGGTTATGTATATAATTACTTCTGATTATGTTCAGTTCTTAAATTTATAGCAAAATTATAAATACAGCCAAGTTTTTTTTGTTACTGCACATTTAAAATTAGCACCAACGTGCCTCATTTCTCTGGTAGGGAAATACCAGTTAATCATCAGCTTAATGATGGTGTATAGTATGTGTGCATGCAGTAGGAAATAAAGACATTTCTGGCTCTGCTCAGTGCAAGTTCCATTACTTTTATTATTTATTATTTGTTTACAGAGTATGAGTGTGTGAAGGCATAGCAGCATGAGGAGGGGCATAGGGAGAGAGGGAGAGAGAGAATCTGGGCATGGAGCCCTGACTCAGTCCAGAACCAGAGATCATGACCTGAGTCCAGATCAAGAAGTTAGGTGCTTACTGCACTGAGCCACCCAGGTGCCTCTTATTTTTTTTTTTTTTTAAAGATTTTATTTATTTATTTGACAGACAGAGATCACAAGTAGGCAGAGAGGCAGGCAGAGAGAGAGAGGTGGAGGCAGGCTCCCTACGGAGCAGAGAGCCCGATGTGGGGCTCGATCCCAGGACCCTGGGATCATGACCTGAGCTGAAGGCAGAGGCTTAACCCACTGAGCCACCCAGGCGCCCCAGTGCCTCTTATTTTTATATTAAAATGTAAGAATGTGTAGTTACGGAAACCTCTGCTTCCTTTTTTATATCACCAACACTTACTACCTTGTGCTTACGTGACAGCTCCTCTGTAAATGTTTCAGTGAATGAGAAACCAGATTAACTTCTTTTCCACATTTTTTTTTTTTTAAGCAACTTTATTGGTGCGCCTTGGTGGCTCAGTTGATAAAACGACCAACTTTTGATTCAGCTCAGGTTGTGATCTCAGGGTTATGAGATCAGGCCCTGCATCAGGCTCCATGCTCATCATGGAGTCTGTTTGAGATTATCTGTCTCCCTCTCCCTCTGCCCATACTTCCTCTCATGCTTTCTCTCTCTCTCTCTCTCTCTGAAATAAATAATATAAAACAGAAGCAGGGGCGCCTGGGTGGCTCAGTGGGTTAAGCCTCTGCCTTCGGCTCAGGTCATGATCTCAGGGTCCTGGGATCAAGCCCCACATCAGGCTCTCTGCTCAGTGGGGAGCCTGCTTCCCCCTCTCTCTCTGCCTGCCTCTCTGCCTACTTGTGATCTCTGTCTGTCAAAATAAATAAATAAAATCTTTAAAAAAAAGAACCAACAGAAGCAGCCTTATTGAGGTATGGTATACATACTATAAACTTCACCCATTTTAAGTGTACAAGTCAGTGATTTTTAGTAAGTTTCTTGGGTTGTGAAACCATCACCATAATCCAGTTTTAGAATATTTCCATCTCCCAGTAAGAACCCTAATATATGTATACAGTTAATAGAAGTTCCTCCAGCCAGGCCCTAGTCTACTTTGTCTATAGATTGAGCATTTCTGGATATTTCATATAAATGGAATCATATGTGGTTTTTGAGGTTAATCCATATTGTAGCATTTTGCAGTACTTCGTACTTTTTCATTGGCACATACTGGTTTTGAAGACTTTTCTCATATAATGCATGCTTTTAGCTTTTTATTTATTTGCTTGGCCTACTAATTTCAGGCTAAGAAAAGTTGGAAGAGCGGTACAAAGAGTTTTTATGTAACTCTTACCTAAATTCCCCAAATGTCAATGTTTTATACTTTTTTATCATTGTATCTATTTTGTATTTCTTAAATGTCAGAATAAGTTATAGACTTGATGCCCCATTCACCTTTAAACACTTCACACTGTGTTTTCTAGAGGAAAGTAAATTCTTTTACATAACCACAATGTAAGTCTCAAAATCAGGATACTAACATTGACATAATAGACATTATTCAGATTAGGTAATTCTTCTTCTGATGTCCTAATTCAGGCTCACACATTGCCTTTGCATTTAGTTTCCATGTGTCTTCATAGCCTCCTTTATTGCAGAGCTATTCTTTAGTCTTTCATGACTTTGGCATTTTTATTTTATTTTTTCTTAAAGATTTTATTTATTTATTCGACAGAGACACAGCGAGAGAGGGAACAGAAGCAGGGGGGGTGGGGGAGGGAGAAGCTGAGCGGGGAGCTCAACACAGGGCTTGATCCCGGGACCCCGGAATCACAACCTGAGCCGAAGGCAGATGTCGTACCGACTGAGCCGCCCAGGCGCCCCAACTTTGGCATTTTTAGAGGTGGTTCAGCTCTTTTGTAGTCTGTCCCTCAAATTGGATGTGTCTGCTGTTTTCTCACTAATAGGTTTAGTTGTGCTAGAGTAGGCTGGAACAGAGGGTGTAGGAAAATGATCATGGTCAGGTCATATTAATGATTTTGGACTTGATTCTAAGAACATAATGATATATCATGGGTAAATTTTAAGTTTGGCAGGGTGGCATGATCATATTTGTTTTTAAAAGTTTCCCCTGGCTTTGGAGTGGAGAACTGTTGGGGGTGAAGGTGAATTGACTCTCGCTTGAGACCCGGAGCGCTGGAACACTATGAGGCTGGACTGGAGGAGGCAGTTTTTAGGGTAATGACCACAGTCGTCAGATCTCTCCTCTCACAATACACTTTCTGTGTATTATCTGTCATCTGGACAATCAAATTACAAAGTAGGTGGGATTGCATCCATTTTATGGAGGAGAAAATGAAGCTTAAAGTGACTTGCCCATGGCCACTGTCAGATTTGAATTGGAATGTGTTCGTGAATATCTGAGTCGGGCTCTTTTTGCTACAAGGTTATGTCTCCTTTCATTAGTTACTGCATGTAATGCTTCATCTGAGCAGTGTAATTGCAAACCTCAGGTCTTTCAGCCCTTCTTGCCACTGCTAAGTAACCACTTTTCCTGCAGAGAGAACTAAGTAAGGTCTGTTGGCAGTATAACTGAAGTAACTTCTTTTCTTGGGCTTTGTGTAGGAAACTTCTTAGTGTATTTCCATAAGTGAGGTGGATTCAGCGTAAGATTATAGCTCTGCACTTGTTCCTTTCCTGACCCTCCTTCCCACCTCTGCTGTCGTGAGCACGGGTAAGAAAAAGCAGAAGCTGCGTTGTCTCATGATAATCATGTAATCATTTGAGACATTCTAGCTTTAGCTGCTTCGGGTGTCCAGACTTCCCTCATACTGTACTGTACTTGACCTTGCCTTGGCACTGATCTCCTCAGTACCAGGGTGTTACTGTCTGTTCAGATGGTACCCATTTCTTGGAGTTAATCCAGTTATTTTTATTTCATTATATAATTCCAGTATTATTTTCCTTGAAGATCTATTCCTGCCATCACGGGAACTATAGCTTATCGTACTTCTCTGCCATTGCTTCATTATTCATAAAAAGAAATTCTGTCAGGATTTAGACTTTTTGTATTTTCCTGAAAACAAATCTAAAACTTTGTTTAGAATGGTGTAGTGTTCTGGGGGTGCCTGCGTGGCTTAGTTGGTTGAGCGTCTGACTCTTGATTTTAGGCTCACGTCATGATCTCAGGTTGTAAGATCCAGCCCTTGAGTTCTGCTTGAGATTTTCTCTCCCTCTGCCCCTACCCTGCTTGCAAGCTCGCTCTCTCTCTCTCAAATAAAAAAATAAATCTTAAAAACAAAAACAATTTGTGTTCTGTATATCTTGTGGGTTATTCCAAACTTCCTTATTTCCTTATTTCCTTTAAAGGAAAATTATACCCAGATTTGCAAGGAAAGTATTATGATGGTGTTTGTGTGACCTTACCACATCTTTTCACCAGATGTGTTTGTCATTTACTTTCATTTCTTGGGTTTTACTTTAAAGAGTTTTTTGCTTTGGGTTAGGTTGTTTGATTTTCTTTGTTTTTGTTTTTTTGGGATTCTAGTTACTAGATCCTAGATTGCATTATTTGTATCTTTTTGAGTTAAAGTACTTTATTATTTTTAAAAATTTTTTTAAAGATTTTCTTTTCTTTCTTCTTTTTTCTTTTTAAGATTTTATTTATTTTACAGAGAGAGAGCGAGCACAGGTTGGGGAGAGGCAGGAGAGGGAGATGCAGGCTCCCCTCTGAGCAGGGAGCCTGATGTGGGACTCAATCCCAGGACCCTGGGATCATGACCTGAGCCAAAGGCAGAAACTTAACCTACTGAGTCACTCAGGCAACTCAAAGATTTTCTTTTTTAATTTATTTTTATATTTTTATTTTATATATTTTTTTAAGATTTTATTTATTTATTTGACAGAGAGATAGAGAGTACAAGTAGGCAGAGCAGCAGGCAGAGGGAGAGGGAGAAGCAGACTCCCCATCGAGCAGGGAGTCTGATGTGGGGCTCGATCCCAGGACCCTGGGATCATGACCTGAGCCGAAGGCAGCCGCTTAACCAACTGAGCCACCCAGGCGCCCTGAGATTTTCTTTTTTTAAAGTATCTCTACATCCAAGATGGGACTCGAACCCACAACCCAGAGATCAAGAGTCACAGGCTTCACTGCCTGAGTCAGGCAGGTACCCTAAAGTACTTTAAATATACAGATCTGCAGTCTCTATTCCATAATTCTAAAATCCAACATGCTTCAATTTTTTATTTTATTTTATTTATTTATTTGACAGAGATCACAAGTAGGTAGAGAGGCAGGCAGAGAGAGGAAGGGAAGCAGACTCCCTGCTGAGCAGAGAGCCGGATGTGGGGCTCAATCCCAGGACCCTGGGATCATGACCTGAGCCCAAGGTAGAGGCTTTAACCCACTGAGCCACCCAGGCGCCCCACATGCTTCAATTTTTTTCATACATTTGATACCAAAACTCTTTGATAATAGCATTTCCCTTAAACTGATATAAAACTATATATATTATTAGTTTATCCTATTTAGCGTAAACATTTATGTTTCAGTATGTTTGGTTATGGGATGCTGTCCCTAATCGTCTTGATGGTGTTACATCATGTTACTTTTCTAAAATTCAAAAGATTTTTATACCTAAAACATTTGGCCTTAAGTGTTTTGGGTCAGGGATTGTGGACCTGTGTCTCTTTTGATAGCACTGATTATGGTGTGCTGTGGTTTTGTTCTCTTTTCTGTCTTCCCTTTTCTGAGCTAAGAAAGATTTCCTCTTTGGACCTACCCACAGACCCTAGTTTATAGGGCTAAACAGAGTGGCTACTTAATACTGGAATTGAATACCATTAGGTGCGGCAAACTTTCACCAGGTGGATTATTGAACTACAGATAACATGTTTTTTCATTGGTCTTAATTTTCTTTTTAAGCAGTCTTTTTCCTGTTCTGCTTCTGTTTTCTTCCTCCTTATTAGAATCTTGGCTTCACCATTTACTTTTTTTTTTTTTTTTTTAAGATTTTATTTATTTATTTGACACACGGAGATCACAAGTAGGCAGACAGGCAGGCAGAGAGAGAGAGAGGAGGAAGCAGGCTCCCTGCTGAGAGAGAGCCCAATGCGATGCAGGGCTCAATCCCAGGACCCTGGGATCATGACCTGAGCCCAAGGCAGAGGCCAGTCTTATGTTAAGAGTGTTCATTTGCCCATAACTGTACTAGCAATGGATTTTATTTTATCAGTTCATGGGTTTTTTTTGTTTTGTTTTTTATTTACTTGTTTATATTTAAAATTATTTATTTGATATAGAGAGCATTGGTGCACACTCACACAGGAGCAGGGTCGGGGAGGGGCGGAAGGAGGACAAGCAGACTTCCTGCTGAGCGGGGAACATGATGTGGGGCTCCATCCTAAGACCCCAGAATCATGACCTGAGCTCAAATTGGGTGTTTGACTGACTGCACCACCCAGGGGCCCCCGTTTTTTTATTTTAAAGTAATTATAGACTTACAGAAAATTGGAATGATAGTCCCGTGCAAATGTTACCCAGCTTGCTCCAGTGGTGACATCATAAAACTGTCGTACAATAACAGAGTCAGGCAATTGATGTTATTAGCACAGTCCTGTTAACTAAACTTGGATTCATTTTATTTCTTCCAGTCTGATCAGTGGTATTTGTTGTTTTTTTTTTTTTCCTTTGATCACTAGTAAGTTTGGGCTTCTCTTCAGGTGTTCCAGTGACCATTTATGTTACATGTTTTATGATCATTTATTCATATCCTTTTATCCTTTTTATTTTATTTGTGTTTTCCTAAAAGTAGCTCTCTTAGGACTGTCCATTGTTTTTTCTTTTTAAAGATTTATTTAACATATTTATTTATTTATTTGACAGGGAACCCAAGCAGGGGAAGTGGGAGAGGGAGAAACAGGCCTCCCACAGAGCAGGGAGCCTGATACTAGGACTCGATCACAGCACCCCGGGATCATGACCCAATCCGTAGGCAGAGGCCCAACAACTGAGCCACCCAGGCATCCCAGGACTCTTGATCGTTTTGTCTGCCATTTGTTTTGCAGTTATTTATTTCAGGTTCTTATATTCTCTATAGTTTGGTTGATCTTGTTGTTTTTTTCCCCCTACATAGAGCTTTTTATTTTTATTTAGTCAGTTGGTTTCTCTTTTGTGATTCTTAGGTTTTCTCTCTTATTTAGTAAGGTTTATCCATCTGACAGGTTATATACTATTTTCCTTTTTTTTTTTTTTTTAAGATTTTATTTATTGGAGAGAGAGAGCAGAAGCAGAGGGAGGGGAGAGACAGACTCCCTACAGAGCAGCTTGGGCTCCATCCCAGGACTCTGAGATCATGACCTGAGCAGAAGGCATACACTTAACCGACTGAGCCACGGAAGCACTCCCTGTTTTCCTTTTAATGCCTTCTACTTTATGCTTTCTCCTTTTTTACTTAGTTTTTTTTTTTTTTTAATACATTTAAGATGTGTTTTAGGTATTTTGTGAGAATTATTTTCCACAGATGTATAACATGCTATTCCAGCACTACCTAACATAAACTATTTTATTTACGACTCTTTTGGTTCTGTATGATGTAAAACCTCAGCAATACCAAAGGTAGGAATGACTCAAGGCAAGGCTTGATACAGTGACAAAAGTAATATTGCTAAAATTATTGCTGTTTTCCTTGTTTTTTTGCAGTTCAGTGCCTTCTTGGGTGTTGTATTTTTCCCTGTAATCCTTACCCAACCCTTTCCTTGTCTGTCCTGTTTGTTGTTTACCCCAATCCCAGATATTTTCCTCATGGTCACATATTGAAAGTTTTAGGCATTACTTCCTCTAACTGCTCAGGGGAGGAGAAAGAGTCTCTTTCTGGGGCTTCTCAGCAGAAAAAGTTTCTTTTCTTAAATGCCCAAGAAAATAGCTCCTTAGATTGTTGCCCCAGATTGAGTTTTGTGTCTGGTCCTGAATCTGTCACTGTGGGAGTGGGGAAGAATGGAGTACACACAGAAATGCTGACTGGCTTTTTCAACCAGGAAATGTGCTGTAACAGTTTGGATTTACACCTGTGATGTGCAGGGTATTAATTCAGTCTCAACCCCCTGTATGAAGGTGGGAAAGGGATAATATTTTATGGGAAATTTTAGGTATTGTCTCCAGAAGAGCGTTTGGGTAGATTTTAGGGAGTCACACCACAGGTGACCAGATCATAACTCTTACAGAAAGGTGCAGAATTGTACAAAGGTACAGAGTTTGCACCTTTTACATTTATTATGATCTGTTTCTGTATTTTGTTTTGTTCTGGCAACAGTCTAGTGTTCATTTGCCTATTTATCCTGTCCTAGAAACATATTGCTTCAATAATAGTAGAGTACATTTTAATATCTTCTTAAGGCTCCCATCATTTTTTCCCCAGAAATTTTTTACATATTTATTTGATACAGACTTTGGGATTCTGACTAGAATGGCATTATGTGTATTTTTAAGATGGAAATTCCAAATTATATAAAAATAACTGTGAGAATCAATCTGGAGACTCTCAGTACTTCCTTAACAAAAAATTCTTCGAAAAATCTTCTTGATTGCCCTCTGTCTTCTTTATAGTTTTTGACCCTCAACACTCTCAGAAGTACCAGGGGACAATGGACCCATGGTCCTGCTCTCCCCCACAGAGAACTCCTATCTTTAAGTATACCCAAGATACCTAGCAGCATCTCCTCGTACGCTTATTTGAGATACTGAGTGGTACCAGCAGAGAACTGAGAGGGAGAACAGCTCGAAATGTGCACATAAGCTGCCTTATCCCTCAGGGATTAGGAGGGATTTTTTTTTTTTTTTTAAATTAAGGTTGCCACACATCTTCTGTAATTTTGCTATTTGTCATGTTAGATAAGTACAAGAAGATAGGAAATGTAACGATATGTTTATGTTTTTTTACAGATAATTTATTACAGGCCTAAAATTCTAGAAATAGGTAAATGTGTATTGGAATTAGTAAACATTTAACCACGGTGCTACATGGATGATAAATATTCCAGAACTTACTTCTTACCTCTTTAAGTGAAACCGTGATAGGTCTAAGTACAAGAGACCATTGCATTATATGTGTGTGTGTACGTGTGTGTATGCATGGCATTACTATGTTGTACAGTTGAAACTAATATATGTCAGTTATATCAATAAAAAAATTTAAAATATAAGAGACAATAGAAATGTGTTCATTTTACACCTCAGATTCAGTCTGTTGCAGCAGTGTGCAAGAAAATGTATGTGTGTGTATGTATATATATTTTAATTTTTTTATCTTTTTAGGGAGACCAATATTGTTTATTGGAATCTGTAGATGTGTTCTTTCCTCCCTGTGTTTTACTTCTGGACCTGTAAAGTTTGTGTTAAATGAAGGGGAATATTTGTTTTGTTTCTTGTAATTTCAGCTTTACTGAGGTATAATTGACAAAATCATAAGTGAAATACAATATTTACAAAATATATTTGTGAGATTTCTCTGAGGTCCATGTTTTGTTACATGTTAAATACTGGATCAGGATTAAGAAAAAATTTTTTTTTCCTTTAGATACATGGGGATGAATTTTACATCAGTTTTCTCCATGGCAGCCTCTCTATAGATGGATAGACTTTTTATAGTTTATAAAATGTGTTTCTGTCAAATGATGTTGGTCCGTTAATTTTATCTTAGTCAGTGTAACGTACGTTACTCCGAGACAGAAACTAACCATTGTGTTCCTCTTGTTCTTTCTTTTCTTTTTTTTTTTGCAGTGGGACTTCCCCTCTTGCATGCCTGAATGCAATGCTGCATACAAACTCCCGAGGTGAAGAAGGCATCTTTTATAAGGTTCCAGGTAGAATGGGAGTATATACTTTAAAGGTAAATATTTCTGTTAGGGCATCATTTATAAGGTAAAACAGGAAGTGACTACATCTAAATGATACTTGCATCATAGAGACAGAACTCTGTTCTTGAAGAGCTTATTTTCAGGAAGAGGTAATATGTGTAACTCTGTATCCTGTGCACTTTTATACTAATCTGTGGGGATCTGTAGGTAGACCAGAGAACGGACTATATTTTTGTTCTGTATGATAATGCTATCTTGAAAGGATGAAGTGAAAATGACTTCTTCCAGTGCCCTTTTAAAAGACCTCATAGCATTTGAGTAGTGAGTGTTACCTTGGAGCAAATAGAGCCTTGATGCTTTCTATTACTTTGTTATTTAATTCTCCATTACAAATCAGAGCTGCAGTTCTTTTTTTGTAATGGAGAACGCCCAAGTTCAGAAGATCCGGATTTTCTTACTTTGTGTTTGCCGGATAGTGTAAGAACTGGAATGTGGACCCAGATCTGCCTGAATTCCTGAGCTCCTGTTCTTTTTACCATAACAGTCTTGCTGATTTTTAATTCTGGCGCTGAGAAGATATCTTGACTGATCAGTGTCCCTTCAGTCACAAACAGGAAAACCAACTCAAATGAGCTTGATTAAAACAGAGAGTTTATTAGTTCATGTAACTAGATTCTAAGAACACTCAGCCCGGATCCAGGAGCTCAAATGATGTCATCGGGGATTGATATCTCTGCTTTCTTTTGGCTTTATTCTTGGCAGGTTCTCTCCTATCATACATGACTTTATTGTTAACCCCCACTCTGCAGGCTGTAAGTCTGAAGAGAAAAGAGCCTCAGGAGCTGAAGTGGGACCCCTTGAGTTAGTTCTGATTTGACTTAATTGGTTTGGCTTGGCCCACGTGTCTCTGCCTGAATAATCACTGTTGCCAAATGCACTGAGTCTTCTGATTGGCGATTTGTAGGCTCATGGTCACTCTTGCTGTCAGGTGGAGGGGAAGCCCTCTGCCAGATGAATTCAGGAAAGGGATTGTTTGCCAAAGGAATTATCAGCAGGAGGAGAATTAATACTTGGCATGCACTGACTATTATCCATGTGTACGTGGGACTCTGTCCCCTCTTTTTAGCTTTGAGCTGTAGTCATCACTATGCTCAGTGGTTGTGAATAGCCCACTAACATTAGAAAGTTCTAATTTGCCTATGGTACCTCTTTCTTATACACTTTATTAAACTTCCTGTGATACAAGGCTCTACTCCTGCAGGGAGCTTTTTCTGTTGCTTTTACGGTTTAGCTGTTCTAGACCTTCCATATTGTTAATAACATTAATTAAATGTCTATTCTGTGCTGAACACTGTAGAGACTGTAAAGAATAATAAACTGTGGTCCCTTATCTCTTGAGGCTCATATAATTACTGAAGTAATTGCACACTGACAGATAGATGTACTGTGATACAAAGTACTGTATTATAAGACATCATCATAGTGTAGAGAAACAAAGATGCATTTTGAATAAGAGGCTATAGAAAGCTTTTGTTTTTGTTTTAACTTTTAAGATTTGCATTGAATGTTGGCTGATGGGGGGAAGGACCTTCCAGGATAAGAAACTAGCGGAAGCAGAGGCACACACAGAAAGATTCAGAATGGATTTGAAACCAGAGTAGATAGAAGTGGTTACCGTCCTCTGTGTATGGGCCAGTGTGGTAAGGGTTTGGGGGCGGGGTAAACATTAGGTGAAGATCAAATTTTAGAGGCTTTTTGAAAACCTGACTTAGCAGTTTGAGAGTGAGAGAGAGAAGGATTGCTGAGGAGATGGCAGAGGTTTTTCAGAATAGTATGATCAAATCTGTGTTAGGAAGATAATTCAAATCAGATAGATTTAAGGGTAAAATGGATTGTTTGCAAGAGATAATTGGCCTGAACTATGAGATCAGTAAAAGAGAGGCAAGGGACATTAGAGAAATAATAAAATGGATACTGTGGAGTGGGGAAAAGATGGGGTGAAATGTTTCTGAGATTTGCGGCGCACGCGGTTGACCAGTTGATCCTGGACGGGTTACGAGTCTAAGCTTAAGAAGTTCTATTTGTACTTAAAATACTTACCGAGCCTACAGGTCAGGAGGTCTGACTGGCAACTATGTAAGAGCTCTTCCACATTTTGAAGGAAAGGATAGCAAAATATGGGGTGTGTGTTTTAAGAAAGTATATAAGAAATGTCTTGGAAATAGCACAAGGATATAAATATAATTGGGAAGGAGCAGTTCCTTTCTAGATCAGAGGTTATTATCTTGGCTATAATGTTGTGAGTCAGTTTTAGGAAGGAGGGTCACATGGTCAGAATTATTTTTTATCTGATTATAAAATGTGGGAAAATAAAAAAATATATTGAGAGGAAAAAAGAACTAGCCATAGTTTCTTAACTTAGAAATTCACTAATATGTTTACCTGTGTATATTTTTATATACTACATGTATACATAGTAGCTCGTATTTATTACGTGCCAGGCACTATCCTAAGCATTTTACATTTAACTCGTTTAATTTCAGAATGATCTCATAAGGTAGGTATTATTATTTCTATGTTATAGACAGGGAAACTGAGGCATAAGAAGTTAAGATTTTGACCAGACTGCATAATTAGGAGACGATAAAGCCAGAATTCAACTCCAGAAAAATCTTAATTTTCTAGTTCTTGATCTTGCACCTGTCCTATTATATCTCTTATATACTCTGCTGACACAGGTGTCTTTTCGGGTTAGCATTGTCACTATTCAGTGTAGAAACCAAAGATTTCCTGTGAGTTTTTTAAAAATTTATTCCTTTTGGGGTGCCCGGCTGGCTCATTCAGTAGAGCCTGCAACTCTTAATCCCGGGGTTGTAAGTGTGAGGCCCACATGAAGAGTTTATTTAAAAATAGAAAAAAAGAATTGGAATTATTCCTTTTGTATTTGACTCTTTCTGCTTACTAACCAATATTTAGAAATCAATGAGATTCAAATAATGTACTGTTTCTTACTGTCCAGAGTCAACTGAACTCACAATACTTAACAGACACGTACAAATACATAACACAAACAAGCATCCTTGGATAATGAGTATATCTACCTTTCACAAAATTATTATTGTAGTTTTTTTATTCTGAACATCTCATTTACTTGGACTTCCATAGACCCAGTTTATTCTGATTTAAGCCTCTGTGTTGTGCTTTCATGTGATTGTCATGTATAATTTTTATCTTTGGATGTAGATGGAAACATGAGCTAATTTGACCCACAGAAGGGAGATGACAGGAGTTCATAAAATATTGCTGGTTCTGCTACTGAACCCTATAATACTCAAAATTAATCAGCACAGTTGAGTTACAACAATGCATATCAGAAATTTAATTCCTATTTGCTGAAATGGTAATGATTAATCCTAATTGGATGCCTGCATTTTCAGAAAGACGTGCCCGATGGGGTGAAAGAGCTATCAGAAGGTTCAGAAGAAAGCAGTGATGGTCAGTCAGATTCCCAGAGTTCTGAGAACAGCAGCAGCAGCAGTGATGGTGGCAGCAACAAGGAGGGAAAAAAGAGCAGGTGGAAAAGGAAAGGTAAATCCACCTGATCTCTCAGTAAAGTCTTGAATGCTATAGGACACATGCCCTTGTTAGTAGCTCCTCTGTATTCAGACCCCGGGACAGTCCGTCTCTTTCCTTTCCCTTGAGATTGGTACCGTCCAGTAGAATTTCTTGCGATGATAGAAATATCCTGTGTCTGTGATGTCCAACCCAACGCAGCCAGTGGCTCATTATGTCTGTGAGCACTTCAAATATGGCAGTTTGACTGAGGGACTGAATTTGTTCTTCTTTTTAAATTTTCATTTGAATAGTCACGCGTGGCTAGTGGCTATCAATTGGACAGCACGGCTCTCTAGGTTTTACCTGGATGAATATTCAGCTCTTGGTCATCCATAGCCTTTTTGAAGGATGCTCTTATTTTCCTCTTTAATCCTCTCTTCTAAAATTTGAGCACTTACTGCTCTAACAGCCCTCTACTCACCAGGGAAAGAACGCTTTTCATTTCTACTAGCAAGGACTAAATTTAGTCTGTTCTTTGCTCTCCCCTGCTTGGTGTCTGCTTCATAGCTTACCCAAAAAAACATTTTTTAGGCAGTAATGTCTATTGCTGCAGCTTCCCTGGGATGGAATTTCCACTTAGGGATACATTTTATTATCTATTCTTGGTAATTATCTGTAGCTTCTTAGCAGAGTCTTCTTGAAGAGGGCACAGTGTTTTTACCTCAATATTTATAAACTTAGCCGTACACAGCAGGGCAGATTTAAGCCAGCTCATGATGGTTCCTTCGTAAGGACTGATATAGTGATATTCTAGAACAAAATTACATCCAAGAATTTCCCTAGCTTGGATATCCCCTTCGGTTTGTGTTACAGGTGAGCAGTCTTTGGATCTAGAACCTGGAGTTACATTTGTGGGAATACTTGATTCATTAATTTTAAGTGCCTTTGGAACTATCGATTTGGAACTGTATCAGAAAAAAAGTCTGATTCATTTCCATCCCTGCATTCATATGTGTGATACTCCTGGAGAGAACTGAGCTAATTGGTGGCATCATTTGTGTTCTCTGGTAAAGCTACCACACATACAATTCGGGCACGTTTTGTAATAAGAGGATTTTAGCTGTAAGATCACGATCACTTGGAGAGTAACCCAGATCTCAGATGTTAGGAACAAATAGGATAAAGTCAAGATAAAGCTAGCTCGTATGACCAGTATTCTTGAGAGAGAGATATGTTTTAGATTAGGGGTGAAAGGAGGTATAGTCCAGGGCCTTACATTCCTCAGAGTCCCCTAAGGATCTTTGGGAGGGTGGACCCAAAGTGTTAAGGGCTCTGTCTCTCCTACTTGTACCGAGTTTAAACTTTTTTTTTTTTAAGATTTCTTTTTATTTGTTTTAGAGAGAGTACAAGCAGGAGGGCCAGAGGGATTCCCAAGCAGATTCCATGCTGGGTGTGGAGGCAGTCTCGCAGGGCTTGATCTCATAACCTTGAGATCACGACCTGAGCCAAACCAAGAGTCAGACACTTAACCAACTACAGCACCCAGGCGCCCCACCTAGTTTAAATTTTGGAAGTTGGTGATCTAAGATTAGGAACCAAGCCAAATCATCAAGCAGGAGAAACAGTAAGATTCATAATTTCTGGATGTGTCCAAAGACAGGAAAATCAATAACTAAGTGGGCCAGACTAGAGATTTTGGAAACAGAATCATGGTCTCAAAGGTCATTCCTTTTTACTTTTTTGTTTTTTTAAAGATTTTATTTATTTATTTGACAGACAGAAATCACAAGTAGGCAGAGAGGCAGGCAAAGAGCGAGGGGGAAGTAGGCTCCCCGCTGAGCAGAGAGCCTGATGCGGGTCTCGATCCCAGGACCCTGGGATCATGACCTGAGCCGAAGGCAGAAGCTTTAGCCCACTGAGCCACTCAGGCGCCCCGTCCTTTCCACTTTCAATAGCCACATACGCTGCAGTAGCTGTTCTGAGTAGTGGCTGTGACATATTTGTTGCAGGTGATGTCTAAGAAATGAAGGTGTATGTATTTTGATATAGGAAGACCCAAGAAATAACAACAGAGTCGCATTGTCAGTACGTTAATAGATTTAAATAGCATAACCTTGCACTATATTTGGCATTGTAACAGAAGATATTTAATAGCAAAATGATAGCAAATTCAGAATTGTGGTCCAGATATAATGTTACTGAACTGCGTTGTTATTCATTCTTCTTCTAGAAATGATCATATTATTGAATATTTATCTTCAGTTTACATTAAGATGAGATGTTCTGTAAAGCTCTTTTCTGATTATAGGTAGTCTGTTAAACTGAGCGTAGAATGGGCTATAGATGGTGTTTGGAAGATGAAGGTAAGAGGTGCACATGTCATACGGAATTCATGTTTACTCTTACTGAGCGACCAACAATGAAGAATGATTCCGTTTCTCATAGGATGTGCTTCACTCGTTCACGTGTCATACCCACGGCACATGGCATGGATGTGTGAATTTTTAGGTACATATTATATAATCTGTGAATGTTCGCGGCCTCCAGTGCAGGTTAACGCGCAAACCTTGTAGTTAGCAGTTTAGCAGCAGTGTGCAACAGAGCAGTTCTAAATCAGTTGCATTTATTAATAAAGGTAGAGCAAAGTAATTGTGCCTATTCCTTTGTCTTATGTAGCGTTTTAACTCTCAATCTGACATCACTTTATTTCAAATGCATTGTAAGACAGGAAGAACATTGAGATAGTATCAAAACCCACTTCCTTTTATGTACAAAAATAAAGAGCTCTGACAGCAAAACTGATACTTCTTGTTGAAAATCGATAGAAACTGGCTTGATAATAGGTATACCTTTCAGCCAAATAGGAACAGAGAACAGAACTTTGAAATTCAGTCCAATATTAAAAGTAGTTTATTGATTTCCATGTAAAGTGGAAGAACTTAGAAGTTCATAGTTTTGGTTCCTAATTGTCAGACAGGAAACAATGTTCAGAGAAGAGCTTTATGGAATTCCAAGCCAAGGTAAGGTGGACTAAATCCAGGAAAAAAAAAAAAAAGATTAAAATCAACTTTTTCTGTTGCTTTTTTGGTAGATCTTAGCTAAGCAGAGTCTCTGCCTTTTCCCCAAAATAAAATATAAATATTGCTGCATGAAGCAATGATAGAATTATTATTTTTATCTTCTGATAGAGAAAGTTATTTTGGCCTGCTTTTAAAGTGTCTTAAGATACAAGTTAATTATATAAAATACACCTTTTTACTTATAAGGAATTACTCATTCTTTCCAGGGGCATAATCTAATGTTAATTTAATTGCTTGTTCAAAGCTACTTTAAATTAGGAATTTGATAAATACTGTGTTTGGAGTTATTTCCCATACCAAAGACCTGCCTGCCCTGTAATATCATTTCTATATGTAAGTTTACTGAATGGGGATGATTATGCATAGAAATGTCTCCTTTACTCGGGAGAAAAACTCCTTTGGGCAGAGTTAACTTATGTGGAGAGCGATCTTTGAGAGAGATCTTCTTTTTTTATGTCTTGTGGTTGGTGGCTGAGTAAGAGGTTTGAGCTCCATCATGTATTAAACATGGCTCTATTAGGACTTGGATAGGTAGGATACCCAGAAGCAAGGAAAGGTACCCAGGTCCATGGCCTCTTCATCTTTGATCAGGGGATTGTTTGAATGTTAATCAGTAGATGCAGCCTGCCGAGTTTGAGGTAGACTCTACTTGGTGTGGGAAGAAGGTACTTAAAACCGAAACAGTGTGTTAACTTCTGGAAATGAAATTCCTCAAAAGACAGACTATGGTGAAAGTAAAAACTTTCCCTTAGGAGAAGGATTATGGTTTAGGAAGATTAAAACAGTTTTGGATACTTTAGTTGTTAATCAGTATTTCAGCTATTAATCCTTCAACTATAGAAAAATGAGCTTCAGTTTTGTTGTTACTGCTTCATTATTTCTGATAGTATTTCTAATACTTGAGAGGGGCCCCTTAGATGTCTTCAGGAAGAAATAAAATAGTGATTATTCACTAAAGTCTTTAATTCAAAGGCATCTAATATGGATAGTCTATATCCTTTTGACCTTGTTCAGTATATTATCCATTGAAATAGAAAATGCTCAGTACTATAATATTTCTGAAAAGTAATATCTTCTGAATGTATACTCAGTGGGTAGTAGTAATTGTCCAACAACCTGAAACTGCTTCAGTCAACTATGTAAAACTGGCTTTAAGTGCCTCAGGTTCTAGGGGCGCCTGGGTGGCTCAGTTTGTTAAGCGTCCAGTTCTTGATTTTGGTTCAGGTCTTGATCTTAGAGCCGTGAGTTCAAGCCTCAAGTTCTAAAATTTGTTTTAAATAATTTAAATAATAATAATATTTAAATAATAATTTTCTGAAAATAAAATAAGCTTAAAAACTCACTTCTCTGCTAGGTTGCTGGGGTGGGAGTTGATTTTTAAGTCAAATAACAACTGTGGGGGGCACCTGGGTGGCTCAGTGGGTTAAAGCCTCCGCCTTCGGCTCAGGTCATGATCCCAGGGTCCTGGGATCGAGCCCTGCATCGGGCTCTGCTCAGCGGGGAGCCTGCTTCCTCCTCTCTCTCTCTGCCTGCTTCTCTGCCTACTTGTGATCTCTGTCTGTCAGATAAATAAATAAAATCTTTAAAAAAAAAAAAAAACAAATAACTGTGGGTCCTTTGATCAGAGTTTGTTAATATTTTTAAAAGTGGCTGATATTTTATGTCTATGTATTTATATGAAAACAAGCATTTTTGTTTCTAATCAGATACTAAGTATGTTCCTAAATAAGGGTGTTTTTTTTTTTTAATTAACATATAATGTATTACTTGCTTCAGGGATACAGGTCTGTGAATCATCAGCCTGCCACAATTCACAGCATTCACCATAGCACATACCACCCCCCACCCCCGGTGTCCATCACCCAGACACCCCATCCCTCCCACCCGCCTCCCCTCCAGTAACCCTCAGTTTGTTTCCTGAGATTGAGAGTGTCTTACAGCTTGTCTCCCTCGCTGGTTTCATCTAGTTTCATTTTCCCCTCCCTTACCCTGTGATCCTCTGTCTTGTTTCTCAAATTCCTCGTATCAGTGAGGTCATATGATAGTTGTCTAGTAAGGGAGCTTTTAAACATTGAGCAGTCCACATTGGAGCACCAGTAGATCAGGATATAATCTTGAGAAGTATGATTTAGGCCATTCATTAGATCACTTACAAAATCAAAGAAATATCTCTCTTTAGACTGCTCACCGCACTCATTCCTTCTCTGGTACGTAGGTACTGTTTGTCAAGTATTTGGGAAATATAAATAAGGTATGGGCCCCGTCCGTATCTAGAGGTACAGAAAAAGAAGCAGATAGTTAGCAAATGGCTTTAATAAGTAACGAGTGTTTATGTATCATGTTATGGCAACACTAGAGTCGGAAGTTGTTAACTTTACCTGGGTTAGTAAGTATTGTGTGAGTTATAGGATATTCTAATATACTTCCTTCCATTGGGAGTATAACTTCTAAGGAAGACAGCATGTATCATGGAAAGAAAACATACGTAAAGACAAGAAGGTAGAAAGGAGGGCGCCTGGGTGGCTCAGTGGGTTAAAGCCTCTGCCTCCGGCTCAGGTCATGATACCGGAGAACTGGGATCTGGGATCGAGCCCCACATCCAGCTCTCTGCTCAGCGGGGAGCCTGCTTCCTCCTCTCTCTCTGCCTGCCTCTCTGCCTCCTTGTGATCTCTGTCTGTCAGATGAATAAGTAAAATCTTAAAAAAAAAAAAAAAAAAGGTAGAAAGGAAGCCATATGAAGATAAGTTTGGGTGGAGGGGGAGATTCGTGGAAAGAGGTAGGGATCAGTCTGTTCATCCTTAGTGCTAGTCTCCAGTAGTTATAGGGTATTGCTGTGCATAAAGCTATTTCTTAGAATTAAGAAATGTAGTATGTATGGATCAGAGAATAGCAACACCACTGACTTCAAATTTTCATAGCCACATACCAAGAGGAACAAAAAAAAAAATTTAAAGATTTTATTTGACAGAGAGAGAGAGAGAGAGAGAGAGAAATAACGTACAAGCAGATGGATCGGCAGGCAGGGAAACAGGCAGGGAGCCTGACACAGAACTCCTTCCCAGAACCCTGAGATCATGCCCTTTGCCTAAGGCAGATACTTAACCAGCTGAGCCACCCAGGTGCCCCAAGGAACAAAATTTTTGTTTATAGACCTTTTGCTGTTGGTTTCGTCCTCTCGTCCATTTAAGATCCGAGTTACTACACTAGCTTTTCTAAATTTTAATTTCAATTAATTTTTATTATTATTTTTTTCTTTCAAGTTTTCATTTAAATTCCAGTTCATTAAATACACTAGCTTTGTTTTTCTACTGATTATTGTTGATTGTGGTGTCCTCTCCCAGTTGGATGGGGGCCCCCAAATGTGGGGCAACAATCAGGTGTTAGCTGGTGGCGCTGGTGGCACTGGCAGTCAAAGAATTCACCTGAGGCAGAACTAAGGAGCTAGAAGTTTATTGAATACACACCACAAGGGAGCAGCAGGCAAGATAGCAAAAGAGAGACTGTCTGCACAAGGTGGTAGGTGAGGGCTGTTTTTGAAGGGGGAGAGCTAGGACATACGGGGATATATGGCATCTTCCCCTTTTTTGGTAATTGTGCCTGATTATAAGCAGCCTATTGGTCAGTTAGGGCTTGTGGATATTGGTCAGATGAGGGTCCACTGGGGACCCTTCTGTATCAAGCCAGGGGGTCGGGAGGAGGGGGCCCTGTTGCCTGGTTCTACATTCCATTGCTCAAGCCTGTTGCCTAAAAGCAGCCTCTACATTTATGTTAGTTCAGTTTATTTCTAATCACTGGTATTTGGGTTAAAAGAGTTCATTTCCATTTCACTCTTGAAAAAAATCATTTGTTCTGTGGATTTCCTTGATACAGGATGAGATTAATTGGTGACATTAATTGGTCTTATTTGGAGTAAAAACAAACTGATAGTATAGAAGCGTGAGGGATGATTTTTCTCCAAGTGCCACTGTGTGAGATAGGATTATGAACAGTGTTTCAGTCCTTGTGACACTTTGTGGGCCAGCACACTGGTATCCTAGCACTAACCAGTGATCTGTGCAACCCAGGAAACATTGGAATGGAGGGAAAGCAAAAATCATGATTTCCCGCTGCTTTGTGTTGATTTCAGAGCTAAAGAAATATAATGTATCTTGCGCTGAAATTGAATTTACACTGAAATTAACCTATAGCACACATACTGTCAAGAAATAAATATAATTTGTTTTTTTAAAAGATTATAAATAGGGGCTTGATGAAGTTAAAATGCAGCATTAATGTTCATTTTTCAAACAATGTCCTATTCTTAGTATCTTTATCCTTTTTAAAATGTAGCTCTAGGAGATCTTAGTTCCTTATTTTATAACTCTGTGTAACTTTGTAACTCTCTGTAACTCTTCATGCCCTTCCCATACACCTCCTACCCTGCATCCTCCCCTCCCCGGCTAGTTGGTTTATTCCCAGACTTTTCATCACAAAGTATTCTTCTCTTCCCTCCTCTGTCTATTATGGACTGACACTTAAGTAAAATATAGTAAAAATGGCCCAGCGGTGTCAAATTTCCATGAAAGTACCTAAATGTTTGTTCTCACTTTTTGTATTTATTGTATAACAGACCAGTCTTTGGACTACATTTGAATAGTAATGGTCTAGCTGGACCAAGTTTAAACAGCAGTGGTTTTAAATGATTTGTCAGTCTTATTAACTATTGGGAATGCTGTTTTTCTTTAACAGGGAAGGAGGAAAAATCTTGTATTTCTCCTTTAAAGGAAGAAAAACATAAAATGATCTTGCCCCCCCTTCTTTGAATTGAGAGTGGAAAATAATTCCACCTTCCTGAGCAAATAATGAACTATAATGATTGTTTACTAGCACTGCAGAGGCATTAGGCCAGCTCTCAGTCACTGCTCATCCTTCCTCAGAAGTAGCTACTGTTGTGGCCTCTGTCAGTATAGATTAGTTTTGTCTATTTAAAATTTTTTTATTAAATTATATTCAGAGGGGCGCCTGGGTGGCTCAGTGGGTTAAGCCTCTGCCTTCCGGCTCAGGTCATGATCTCGGGGTCCTGGGATCGAGCCTCAGGTTGGACTCTCTGCTCAGCAGGGAGCCTGCTCCCAGCCTAATTGTGATTTCTCTCTCTGTCAAATAAATAAATAAAATATTTAAATAAATAAATAATATTCCGAAAAACGCACTTTATAAAGCTTGCTGGATTTTCACAAATGGGACAGCACTGTGAACCAGCGTTCAGATCTAAGAACAAAACATTGTCAGTGCTCCAGTAGTCCTCTCTGTGCTCCCTTCTGGTAATAACCGTTGCCTCAAGTAACCACTGTAATAATTTCTGATAGTGTAGATAAGACATGTCTGGGACAGAACCAGAAGCTGTTCTTGAACTTAAATCAAATCATGCCTTTGGAGAGGGGGCGCAGTAATGTTTGTAAGTTTTCATCCATGTTTTTGTATATATTCATCAGATTCTTAAAACTGTGTAGTATTCTGTTTTCTTAACTGTTTCCCCCAGAAGCTCTACTTACCTGTTCTACCACTGGTAAACATCAGGTTATTTTTAGTTTTTGCCTATTCTATTGTGAATGCTTTTGTATCTCTTCCTTTTGTGTGCTCGTTTCTTCTGGGTATGTACTTGGGAGCAGAATTAACTGTAGTGTGTACTGCCCATTCTTCAGAGCAGTTGCACCAATTTATACTCCCACCAATGTGTGAGTTCAGCTCTTTCACATGCTCGCTCATTGTCGGTCTTTTAAATTTTAGACTTTGGTTAATATGTAATAGTGTTCCATGTGGTTTTAAGTTGTATTTTCATAATGGCCAACAGAATTTGAGTCCTCTTCATTATGAATCATATGAATATCTCTTTATGGGTGCCTTTCCAGTCTTTTCCATTTTTCATGGGTCATCTTTTCCTTAATGATTGTAGTTCTTCATATATTGCCTTATTGAATATATATCTTAGAAGTAACTACTCCCTCTTTGTGGCCTGTCTTTTTTACTCTGTAAAAAGTATCTTTTGATGAATACAATTTCCCAATTTTTAATATAATCCAGTACATCCTTAAGAAAATTGCCTCTCCCACTGATATGAAAATAGTTTCTTCTGGGCCATAAAACATGCCTTAACAAATTTAAAGGAATGGAAATTATCTAATGTTTGCTCTCAGGTAACAAATTAGAAATCAGTAATAGAAAGAGAACTGGAGGGCTCCTGGGTATCTTAGTTGGTTGTGTCTGCCTTCGGCTTGGGTTGTGCTCCTGGGGTCCTGGGATGGAACCCCACGTCAGGCTCCCAGCTCAGCGTGGCGTCTGCTGCCCGGTCCCTGGTTTGTGTGTGTGCGTGCTCTCCTCCTTAATAAATAAATAAATAAAACCTTTAAAAAAGAAGGAAAATAGCAAAATACATGGAGATTAAACAACACACTCTGAATAAAAACAAGGGTCAAAGAAGTAGTCTTGAGAAATTTTTAAATATTTTGAACTGAATGAAAATGAAAACAGCGTATTAAAATTTGTGGTATGCAGTGAAGAAAGCACTGATTTGCCTTTTTTAAAAAAAGGGAAAAGACCTACATACACAAATTCAGGTTGAAGTAAACCCAAAACAAGAAAAACTTTTTCACAGTACTTTAAGAGCTTAGATGAAATGGGATGATTTTGTAGGAAAATAGAATGCATAAAAATTGAACCCAATAGAGGTAGAAAATCTAAACAATAAGTTTTCATACAAATAGTGATATAGAAGAGCTCCCCTTCAAATGAACACCATACTTAAGTGGTTTTTCAGGGAAATTGAACCATTTGTTAAATGGATCTATTTTTCATACCATACTCTAGAATAAATTCCAAAAAAATGAGGGATATAATGTAAAACATGAAACGAAGTATTTAGGGAAAAGATGTGTGAATTCCTTTTAAAACCTGAGAATAGGGGCGCCTGGGTGGCTCAGTGGGTTAAAGCCTCTGCCTTCGGCTCAGGTCATGATCCCAGGGTCCTGGGATCGAGCCCCGCATCGGGCTCTCTGCTCTGCAGGGAGCCTGCTTCCTCCTCCCTCTCTCTCTGCCTGCCTCTCTGCCTACTTGTGATCTCTATCTGTCCAAAAAAAAAAAAAAAAAAATCTTTAAAACCTGAGAATAATGAAACTTTAAACTGTTTCTGGAAGCATGTGATTTTATGCCCTGACTCAGCAAACCCACTTCTCGGAATCAATCCACAGACACACCATCAACAATACAAAATAACATAGCTTAAACTAATGCTTCTCAAACTTGAGCATGCATCATAATTACGTGGAGCTTTTTTTTTTTTTTTTTTAAGATTTTATTTATATATTTGACAGAGACAGCAAAAGAGGGAACACAAGCAGGGGGAGTGGGAAAGGGAGGAGGCTTCTTGCTGAGCGGGGAGCCTGGTGAACCAAAGGCAGACGCTTAAGGACTGAACCACCCAGGCGCCCCCATGGAGCTTATTTTGACACAGATTCCTGGGCCCTACCTTCAGAGTTTCTGATTCGGTGGACCTGGGCTGGGATCTAGTAATTCCATTTCCAACAGATTTTTAATTTTTAAAGATTTTATTTATTTGACACAGAGAGAGAAATCACAAGTAGGCAGAGAGGCAGGCAGAGAGAGGGGGAAGCAGGCTCCCTGCTGAGCAGAGAGCCCGATGTGGGGCTCCATCCCAGGACCCTGAGATCATGACCTGAGCTGAAAGCAGAAGCTTAACCCACTGAGCCACTCAGGCACCCCAAGATTTTATTTATTTGAGAGGGAGAAGTGAGTACAGGGAGAGTGGGAGAGGGAGGAGGGGGCTCCCTGCTGAGCAAGGAGTCCAACATGAGGCTCTATCCCAGATCCCTGGGATCATGGGCATATGCTTAACTGAGCCACCCAGGTGCCCCTCCAACAGATTTTTTTTTTTTTTTAAGATTTTATTTATTTATTTGACAGATCACAAGTAGGCAGAGAGGCAGGCAGAGAGAGAGGGAAGCAGGCTCCCCACGGTGCAGAGAGCCCGGCATGGGGCTCTATCCCAGGACCCTGGGATCACGACCTGAGCAGAAGGCAGAGGCATCAACCCACTGAGCCACCCAGGCGCCCCCAACAGATTTTTTAATACTGATTGTGTTTTTCCTAGTGTAACACCTTAAGAGCCACTGGTTAAGACTGTAGTAATAAGAGCAAAAGTCCAGAAAGAACCAATATACTCATCATTCTGGTTGAAGAAATTATAGTACATCTGCACAGTGGAATTTTGTGTACCTATGAAAAGGAATATGGAAGATCTCTATATTCTGTTCCAGAATGTTCCCAAGGATATATTGAATATATTAAGTTTTTAAAAAATCAATATTCTGGACAGCTTATAATACTTGATTTTTTGCTTAAATGAGTTAAAGTATTAAAATATCTATACTGTTTTCACCAAAACAAAAACACTAGTTAAAAAACAATGGAAGGGGGGGCACCTGGATGGTTCAGTGGGTTAAAGCTTCTACATTCAGCTCGGGTCATGATCTCAGGGTCCTGGGATCGAGCCCCGCGTCGGGCTCTCTGCTCAGCAGGGAGCCTGCTTCCTGCTCTCTCTCTGCCTACTTGTGATCTCTCTCTCTCTCTCTCTCTCTCAAATTAATAAATAAATAAAATCTTTTAAAAATATTTTTTAAAAAGCAGTGGAAGGGTATAAATTAATATAAATGACCTCCTAAATGGGGGAAGAATAAAGAGGTATATATACAGGGGAGGAAGTTAGACTTACATGGAAGTAAGTTGTTTTATCGCTTTACATCATTAAAATAAGTTTTTAAAATGTACTTTCTAGAGGGGCACCTGGGTGGCTCAGTGGGTTAAGCCGCTGCCTTCAGCTCAGGTCATGATCTCGGGGTCCTGGGATCGAGCCCCGCATCGGGCTCTCTGCTTGGCAGTGAGCCTGCTTCTCCCTCTCTCTCTCTGCCTGCCTCTCTGCCTACTTGTGATCTCTCTCTGTCAAATAAATAAATGAAATAAAAAATAAATAAATAAATAAATAAATAAATAAATAAAATGTACTTTCTAGAAATATGAAACAAAACAAGCTCAAGAATATGTCAAATTTGTGGCATAATGACATAAGTATGTTGCTTGGAATGTATCTCAGTTACAGGAGACTAAACACCAATAAATCTTTTTTTTTTTTTTCAAAGGTTTTATTTATTTATTTGACAGAGAGAGATCACAAGTAGACAGAGAAGCAGGCAGAGAGAGAGGGAAGCAGGCTCCCTGCTGAGCAGAGAGCCCGATGAGGGACTCGATCCTACGACCCTGAGATCATGACCTGAGCCGAAGGCAGCG